>JADLZL010007202.1:0-74104 GCA_015844335.1 Chrysopogon serrulatus
AAGGGGCACCTGCGGCGGTGTCGAGAGCCCCGGCGCCTCCGCCATGTTCAGGTCCGCCGGCCGCATGCCTTCAGGAAGCTCCCAGTCGAAGTGGAGCAGGAGGCTGGCGAGCGCGAGCTCCAGTGCTGCCAGCGCGAAGCTGATGCCTGGGCAGACCCTCCGCCCCGTGCCGAACGGCAGGAGCTGGTAGTCCGTCCCCCTCAGGTCCACCGCCTTCGCCTTGCTGTCGCTGCCGCTGCCGCTGCCGGCCAGGAACCGCTCCGGCCGGAATTCCTCCGGCGCATCCCATGCCGCGGGGTCCCTCCCGATCGCCCACACGTTCACCAGCAGCGTCGTCTTCGCCGGGATCTCGTACCTGCCGCCCTGCAACGCAGCCGCGGACATGGACTCGCGCGGGAGGAGGAGCGGCACCGTCGGGCGCAGCCGGAACACCTCTTTCACCACCGCTCTTAGGTAGACCATCCTGCTCAGCTCCGCGTCTCCGATGGCCGTTACCTGCTCGGCGTTGCCGTTGCTGCCGGCGACGCGCGCGATCTCGTCCTGCAGCTTCGCCATCACCCGCGGGTTGCGGGCCAGCTCCGCCATGGCCCATTCCATCGTCACGGCCGATGACTCTGTCGCCGCGGCTATCATGTCCTGCCGAGATCATTGCAAGAATAGATCATCGTCGATCAGGCGGACGGCGGACCGCGCAAGATTTTCATTTTCTTGAAACAGATCATCACCTTGGCGATGGCTTTGATGCCGTCGTCGTCGGTGAGCTCGAGCCCCTCGAGGCCTCCTTCTTCCCTCAGCTGCAGCAGAACGTCCAAGATGTCACCGCCATGTCCCTGCCCAGCCGCCGGCCTCGTCTTCTCCTTGTGCTCGGCCACGATCTCCGAGAGGAACCTGTCCCACTCCTCGTTCATGTCGTCGATCTTCTTCTCGAGCCCCGTCGCGCGCCTGAACACCCTTGCCGCCGCGTCCGGCAGCACGTCGTCCGCCTGGAACCCGGCCACCAGGGTCGCCGTGTGCGCCAGCAGCTGCCTCAACCTGTCGGCCGTCGTCCCGGCGGTCCCGGCCGCGGCGCGGGTGACCACCGAGTTGGTGTAGCCGTACAGGAGCTCCCTCAGCTGCACGGCCTCTCCGGCCTCGGCGGCTCGCCGGGTCCGCGCCACCAGCGCGGCCGCCTCTGCCTGCCGGACGGGCGCGAACGCATCGACGCGGCGCTGCGAGAGGAGGTGCACCACGGCGACCTTCTTGGCCCGGCGCCAGTGGTCCCCGTACGGCGAGAAGGAGATGTTGCGGGAGCCGTACGTCTGCTTGTGAGCCAACGCGTTGTGCGGGCGGGAGGAGAAGGCGAGGTCGTGGTTGCGGAACAGGTCCGCGGCCGCCGCGGCCGTGGACACCACCAGTGTCCGCCGCCGTCCGAGCTGCAGGAGGAGGAGCCCCCCGTCGCCGCCATAGCGGAGATGCAGCTGGTGCAGGGACCGGTGCGGGAGGCGGCCGATGAGATGGAGGTGACCGATCAGCGGCAGAGACGAGGGCGACGGCGGGAGTTTGTTCTTGCTCCACCTCCGGTTGTTGACGATGTAGAGGAAGCCAAGAAGCACGGCAGCGCCGGCGACGGCGAGCACAAAAGCAGACATCTTCTCAACTCGGTTTTCTCTCTTCTCCTCACTGTGTCTGTCGGCTACTGAGGCTGAGGCAGACAAGATTGGAGCTCCGGAAGGACTTTGCTGAACCAGCTATTTGTTTATAAATTAGTATATTATACTAGTGATAATTAGTGCTAGTCCTGGGTTAAAAAATCTGCTGGCGGCTAGCAAGGTTTTAAATCGTCGGCTAAGAGTATTTAGCGGATGACCTCTAAAACAGCTATAGCGGAGGCTAAATGGGGATATAGCGGGCTATAGCTCGAAACTTGATCAGCCCCAAACAGTTATAGCCGGCTATAGCGACAGCTATAGCCAGAAATTTAAAACTATGGCGGCTAGTGAGTCAGACAAGATGACTTTTCTCGATCAGCTCCATTTTTTTTAGGACTGCTCCAATCTTTTTTACAGCTGCTCAATCAACTCAAATACTCTATATTATCTACTCTACGGTGGAGCCTCTAACAAAAACTTAGGGTTTATGAAGCCTTGCTTCAGGTACTACAAAACCTTTACTTTTTTTTTTCTAAAGAAGAGCTGAAACTATATATCCATGTGTTTAGTTAGTGAAGTTGAAAACGAAATTAAAAAAAATGAGCAGAACCATTCCAAATAGATGTATAAATTGTACTCCCTCCATTCCAGATTATAAGTCATTCCAGTCTTTTTGAAAAGTTAAAGCACCAAAGTTTAACAAAAATTAGAAAAAAATTACAAAACAATTATAACATTAAATAGGCATACTATGATAATGTAATTATTAAAAAAATCTAATAATACTTATTTAGTTTCATAAATATTATTATTTTATTATATAAATTTGTTAAATTTATGATATTTTGATTCTTCAAGAAAGTTAGAATGCCTTATAATCTACGATGAAGTACTAGTGATAACAATCGCTACTAGCTCTACGTTTAGGTTTAAAACAATCTGCTGAGGGCGACCTCGCAGGGTCAACTACTCCTTATGAACTGATCGTTCATCAGTTGGTTGGGTCCCTTGTGATGAAACCTGTCCATCTGGGTTGAAGTCTTCGATTTGGCATAGGTGTTCGTATTTTACTGAATTTATTCTAGAATTTAACGGTGCTATATATGCTTTTAGTGGTGGCGACGTCCCTGTCGACAGCGAGGCGTCTATGGTGACTCTGTGAATCTCGAGATTTGTTTGCTCAGTCCTTCGGAGGTGCTCGCAAGGGTACAATTTGCATACACGTGTGTTCATAGGGGTGAGTATGCGTACGTGTTGTAGACATCTACATCGTACTATGTAATTCAAAAAAAGGTCAACTACTCCTTTCGAATTTGATAATCAAGTACTACAAATCATTGTGTTATATTAATAAAAATATTTAACTTAATCTATTGATATAAAACTCATACGGTACGGCGGCAGCGCTAAACAGCTTAACGTTCACCATATTCAAATCTGATGAACGCTCAGACAGCTCTGCCATTTTCTTTTTTTGATAAAAAGTAATTTCTGTAACTTTTCTTGTTTAGAAAGTTTTCTATTTTTGGTAAAAAATTTAAAACCTTTTTTTAGGTTACAAAGTTATACCTTTAGCATGGCAAAATATTGTACATAACTTATACATATAACTTAGGGACAAAGTTATACGCATAACTATGCAGTATATTATTTTCTGAAACAAATTTATCAATATAATTTCATAGAAAGATACAAAATTATACACAAAACTTTTATGTATAATTTATTTGTATAACTTAGATATATATATAACTTTATGAATGACTTACATGTAAAGTTAGACGTATAAGTTATATTCAAAAACTAAGATGTACAAATTAATATCATAATATATTATAGACGCTACAATGTATATAACTTGTAAATATATAACAAAAAGAGAAAAAAATGGTAGAAAAAGGAAAAAATGAAAGTTTGTGCAGGTGGGCCATGCCACAGAATCGATCCCGCCAGTAAAATGTTATTCAGTATAACTTATGTGCATAAGTTGTAAGGTATAAGTTACATACGTATCACAAATTAATACTGTAAATTATTGCAAGAAAAACAATCTTCAAAACATATATAAGTCGGGTCTAGTTTTGTTTATCTTGTTGTGAAGAACACACTGGTGCAGACGGAATTAAAAATAGATACACCGTTCAAAAGTTATAGTATTTTAAAATAAATATATTGCATTTTTAAGTGGATCCATGGGTTGTTGTGTGAGTGCGTGGGCTGCTGGTCGAATCGTTCGCTCATATCAGAACGAGTGAACGACCGCTTAATTGGATCTGCGTACGGTAATTTGCATATATTAATATACTAGGTAGCGTGCCGCGTTGCTACGGAACAATAACTTTTATCCTAAAAATACATAGATCGCACAATAAGATAGCAATATTGTGAAATTAAATATTATTGCTAAACTAACATTTAATCTTAAAGGCAAATATCGTGAAAATTAACACATTCATGGATAAACAATAGTTCTCAATTCATGCAAAGAACATAGATGTACAAGGGCAGAATCGGTGAAGGACATGTATGCATGATAACCATGGGAAGGGATCAAAGTTTGAGCATCTCCATGAGTTCCTAAAAGATCCATTCTAAAAACTCCATGTTTTTCACTTGGTATTTTTTCACGCTATTCTTTTTTACATACGGAACACCTCATGCCCACATATGTATCTGCCGCTGCCTCCTTCCTTCACATTGCCCTAGCCCTGCACCTCTCGGCCGGCCGTGGCCACATCCCAAGCGGCCGTGGCCACTCCCATCAGGCCGGCAACACCACACAGCCACATACTTCCGGCAGCACCTCCCAGTAAGCTGGCCATGGCTGTTGAGGAAGTCGTAACAGTAAGCACGCACAGGCATAAAGCTAACAGTGGGCTGAGATCCAAACCAAACCCGCACCAATCCAAAGCATGTATATGTGAAAGTTAAATCTAAACCAAATTAGACCGTGACTTCAATCATCCACACCAAATCAAACCATTTATACGCTCAACCCATTAAAATACAATTTCAACCCACCAATTCATTGGTACCTCATGCTATTGTTTATATTTAGCCATAAGCTAAAAGTAAAAAATGAATAGATAGAATAAAAACTCATTGTTAACTCTATTATTGACAGTCAAATCAAATCAGCTCACTTTAATAGGGTCTAAACTAAACCAGTTCAACGGCCTTCTTAGCCTGTTTCACTCCAAACCAATATAGCCCAAAACCAAAACCAAACCAAAAAACCAGGCTTAACCCAGATTTAAGTACAGTACGTAGTGCATCTGCATGCAAACGACCAGCACCTGGTAGCCATCAGCAGCACGCACGCGGCCTCTAGCGACAAGCATGCAAGCAACAAGCGGCCAGTAGCAGGCAAGTAGCAATTCAGCATCACCATGAACCGGAGCGTTCAGCAACAGTAGTTCTATGCACCACAGTACCATGCAAGCAATATGCGGCCATCGGATACAAATACAGGAATACAGTACACAGAACATCCAAATAGTACTTCATCTTACATGATAGTGCAAAGTTAATAAACATATATGATAATGGTAAGGTTCACTGGATCACAAAGAGTACATACTCCATCTGTCCCTAAATAACTGTCGCTTTGTTTCTCGAGAAACAAATGCCGGTAATTTTAATAAATAATAAATATCATTGATTAATATCATAATTAGTATCATTGGAAAGATCTTTGGATCTAGTTTTTTAACAAAATTATTTAGAGTTATAAATATTACACGTATTTTCTACAAATCAAATCAAATTTGTGGCACGTATCCCACTGCGACACTTATTTAGGGACGGAAGGAGTATGTAGTAGCCGACCGTGGCCTTCTACGTATACGCAGCAGCAGGCACAAAGTAGCAGATCCAGGATAAAAAAATGACGTGAACTTTGGACTGCTAGTTTTATAATATAAAAGATAATTGTATGAAAAAAATAAAAATATATACTTATATGCATTGATATAAAAGATAATCGGTGCAATTTAAAACTAAACCAAAAAAATAACTCGATGACTCGTTGCAATTTAAAACTGAACCAAAGATGAAAATTCAAGAACACCAGATTATGCTTGTAGCATGGGCCATCGGTAGCATGAGAGTTCATTCATAATTCTAGCGCATGTCATTCGTCTCCTCGATATCGGAAGGACACAAATAATCATGATTTTCTATCCATTATTATAGCTGCTCGCCGTGGCTACTCCGACGAACAGGAGGAGACCGCTAGAGCTGGAGATCTCACCATCGCTGGGAGCTGGCCTCGGTAACTCCCATGCTCGCCACGGCGACCTGCCGCGGCGTCTTCCTCTATGTGACCGTCCGGAGAGGTCGACGGCGTGTGCCAGCAAAGCAGAAAGCGAAACTTGAGGATGAGAGGAAGTCGGAGGCGTACCAGGCGTTCTCCGAGCGGGGTGTGGATGCCGAGCACGAGGACGCAACGGCGGACGGGCGTCATGCGCGTCAGGGCGCGATCGCCTAACTGGCAATGCGTAGGCGTCGACGTCGCGGTCGCAGAAGGGCAGGTAGCAACGACCGTCGTGGAAGCCGTCGGGGCTCTGTGCAAGGCTCGCAAACCTGATCGTACCAGGAAGACGACGGCAAACCAGATTGATTGAGAAGAACCGCGGCAAAACTTGTTGCGATGGACGAAGTAGTGCCTGGAGGCGCCGGGTTTCCGCTGCCGCACCGTCCCATTCTGTTCCCGCTGGACGCCCGACGCCGGGAGGACGACTCGGCCGGCGATGGTTACGCGTGTGCGCTATTCCTACTTTGGAGCCCTCTCGCTGATTTCCTTCGGACGTACTTTGCTTTCCTTCGGTGGCTGTACCTTGCTTTCCTCCTGTACGTCTTCTTTCTTTATTCTTTGGAGCCGCCGCTAATTTTTCTTTCCTTGTGAGCGATCGCAGGAGGCGGCAAGGTTTCTCGTGATTGAGTGACTTCCAAATTTGTCGCTAGTTGAGCTGCGGGGTGAGGCGGGGGTCGCACGTCATGGGGCGGTAAAAGGTGAGGCGAAACTTTCTTTCCTTCGGTGGCAGCCATGCGGTGATTGATACGGTGGCTTCTTTCCTTTTTATCCCATGAAGAGGCAGAACAATTCTTACTGCGTTTTTTGACCGCACGAAGGAAATCTTCCCTCCTTGTTCTTTTTAGTTGTAGAGAATCAAATTTTAATCCTTATAGATAATCAATACCGCGCCAATCCAAACAGATAAAGTAGATAACTAAACAACCTGCAAAACTGTACTCCATATGCCCCGAAAAATATGAGATTCTGAGTTATCTTAAGTTTGATTGAGTCTATAAGTTTACAGAGAAGAAAATTAATATCTAATTATCCAAAAAAGTAAATTACCAAAAAAATATTTCATGATCTAATGGTTCTATTTTTTTTGTCGTAGAAATTATTATTTTTAAAAATAGGATAAATTTAATATATTTGATTTAGGATAATTTAAAAACCTATTATATTTTAGGATAAAGTGGTTCTAGACATGTTATAGTTATTGGGTAATATGTTGAATTTATTTTTCAAATGGTAAATACGTCTTTCGTTATAACACAACATATAATTTAGTGTACACTCACCTGAACAACTTGCAGCTTGAAGATTTGTTGAACAATTGTGTCATGCGTTCTCATTCATCTTGGAATCGAACTCTGTAATGTGCCTAGACACACACTACTCTCTAACTCTTGTAGATACAAGAGACTTAAAGGTTTATCCAATGATTATGCTTGGACACTCTGCTCTAACACATATAGGTCTTGTTTAGATCCCATGAACTAGTAACTAGTTAATTAATAATTAGTCTATAAGAATCCAAACAGATAAACTAGTGGATAAACTAATAACTAATCCAAGACTCAACTAGTTACTAGTTTATTAGTCCACAAAATCCAACTATTTAAACTAACGATTAGTTCGTTGGATCTAAGCATGCTCATAGTATATAGGCATAGAAGAGTGACCATGAAACGGTCTAGTACTACTATAGTATTCCATCCATTTCAAGTTGGGGAATATATCTAGTGCAAACTAACTTTCTGTGAAAAATTGTACAAATCACAGTAAAAAAGTCATCTAAATTCACAAAAAAAAATCACACATATAGATGATATGCTGATACACAACCTTGTAAAATATCTTGTCCAAACTCAACTCCGTTTGTGAAAATATAAAAATAATAAATTTTAAGCCAGAAAACTATCCAAATAATTTGTTAGAAATTTGTTATTTTTATATCTCACAAACAAAGTTGAGTTTGGATAAGATATTTTACAAAGTTGTGTATCATCATATCATCTACATATGTGATTTTTTGGTGAATTTAGACAACTTTTTTGCTATAGTTTGCATGGGTTTTCACGGGAAGCTAGTTTGCACCGGATACGTTCCCTTTAAGTTATAACATGTTTTAGCAGTTTTTCTAGATACATTCCTTTTACTATATCTTAGTGCATGTCAAAAATTATGTATCTAGAAAAATTAGAATGACTTATAATTTAACATGGAGAGAGTATTATACTATTATTTTCTAAAACAGTATAAAGTTCATCCTTGGAAATGCACCTTTCAGCCCAAACAAACAAAACTCAAAACATTTGCACGTGTATCTCTTCCACTTACCTTGTACAAGGCAACTAAGGTGTCGTTTGAATCCATAACTAAGGTGTCGTTTGAATCCATTAGATTCTAAGAATTTGGATCACAATCACAACAGTTTTGTTGGATTTTAAGATTCGAAAAATATGCAAGCTATAATCCCTCTAAAATCTGGACTGTTTGGATGAGATAATAGAATTATAGGACTTTTTCTATCTAGATTCTCAAAATTCAATGGACTCAAACTGGGTTACTCTCCCCTATTCTTGACGCTGTAATCTTTGATAGAAATTGCATGGCTTGATTTATTTCTTAGAAGTTTGGTTTGTTTGGTTACTAGGTAGGTTGAACTATTATATTAGCTAACGCTCAAATAGGATGACCTATTTTAAAAACAACACAAACACAACAATAGGTTGGTGGTAAAGTCTTTTGGTCCAAAACTAATGACATGAGTTCAGTATCCTATTTTTATATTTGATTTTTTTTTTACTTTGTGTTTATTATTTCCTCCAGTACTTTTGGGTATAAGAGAAAAGAGACAAAACGGGAAAAACAAACTACGGAAGAGAAAATTAGAAAATAGAGGTGGGACGAAGAAATTCTAGCGACTTTAGTAATGCCTTGTTTTGTTTATAGAAATTAAGATAAATTGAAAAATAATATAACGATGAAACGGAAGCACGTTCTAGACATTAGTTTTAATTTATGGAATCCAAATAGATCTTAAGCTCTTGTTTGGATGTAATCGGATTTTTATCGATCCACGTGTGTTGGATAACTGAAGTGAATTTTCAATAAATTTTACTTGATCCACCACAATACATATGAATTGAGGTGAATCGGACAACATTCAAACAAGACCTAAGAGAATAGATTTGTATCAGCTGTTCGACACCTTGCTGCTGCAACTGTGGCTTTAGCGTTTGTTTTGTCTCTATCACTAGTTCTAATACTTCAAATTTTAAACCTCTATAATTTCG
Source organism: Chrysopogon serrulatus (assembly GCA_015844335.1). NCBI lineage: Eukaryota > Viridiplantae > Streptophyta > Magnoliopsida > Poales > Poaceae > Chrysopogon > Chrysopogon serrulatus. The sequence continues at coordinate 9,225 of JADLZL010007202.1, forward strand.
TTGTTTGTGAAGCAATGAAATCTACAATGTGCTCTTTGTGTGTGGGAAAAAGAGAGAGAAAGATCCAAGATTTTGTGTTAGTGTTTGAGCCTTTGCCAATTCCCGATCCGGTGCCCCCGGCCCCCGCCCGCCGCCAAAACCAGCGCATCTCTCCCTCAGCTCTCCGGCCGCCGCTGCTCCCCGCCGTCCTGCAGTGCATGGTAGTATAGGTTGACAGCTTGACGGGGACCGAGTCCTGGTCCAAGTAAGCCCTGAGAACATCCTACCCGTCCGTCGCAGCTTCTCGTGGACCGAGTCCACGGCACACCGGGCCGCCCGCCGCCATGGACCGCGAGGCGCTCCGCATGCTGTGCTCGCCGCAGTTCTGGCGGATGGCCGTCCTCTGGGCCCTCTCCCTCCTCCACTCCTACCTCCTCGTGTTCCTCCGCGGCCGGGTGGCCGCCCCTCGCCGGAGGCGGCCGCGACCCGCCGGAGGCCGCCGCCCCATCTGCGTCGTCACCGGGGTATGTTATATAGCCGCCCTGCCCGTCTGTCTCTCTCTATATTTCCTCCGCATGACGACGTCTCCCGTTGTGGCGGTTGCAGGCGACGTCGGGGCTGGGCAGGGCGGCGGCGGCGGCGCTCGCGCGGGAGGGCTACCACGTCGTGCTTGGTGAGTCACTCGCGCGTCTCTTCCTCTTCTCATTCTTGCCTTAGCATTCCGTCGAGCAGGTGTGGTGCTTCTCTCTAGTTTATCGTGTATTACACCAAGGTCATTTAATCTTTTATAAAAAAAGGTCACATAATCTATTAAACAAACTTCTGTTATTGTTATTAGTTGCTGAATTTGGAAACCGTTCTACCCTGAGCTTTCAGAGCACCAGGTTGCCCTCCTTTCTTCTAGCCATGGCCTTTGATGAATCTGCCAAACTACTTGAGATGATTTTAGTATTTTAGTATCATTGCTCATTGCTTGCTTTCACATGAGATTCAGCTCGCCCCCTGTTGCTATGGATTTCGTTCTAATTTCATTCGTTTGTATCCTTGCCATAGTCATTGGCTTAGAAATTTGCCTTTTTCTTCTTGATGGGTTTACCCATCCGTGTCAACTGCCAAAGGCGTAGTTTCTTTTATTCTTATTTTTCATGGGGCCAAGACTTGATATTGATGTTCAATGAGCCAAAGACTTCTACTGATCAAATTACTGAACTCGAATACACTTCTATTTTTTCTTTATCAGCTGGACGTTCCACGCGGTTATTATATGAGGTATTACATAGATTTCTTTCACTAAATGTGGTTATGCTACCGTTTACTCTTTGTCATAATTGTCAAACCTTGTGAAGCAGACTGTTCAAGAAATTCAGAGGCAACAGCCAGATGCCCATCTCAAAGAGTTTCAGGTCAACTTGGCATCCTTCAAGTCAATTAAAAAGTTTGGAAGTTCTCTGAAACAATGGGTTCAGCAGAAAAATTTGGAGCCCTCTATTCAGCTTTTGGTAAATAATGCTGGAATATTAGCGAAGTCACATAGAGTTACTGAGGATGGCCTTGATGAGTACGTGCTTCACTTGCTATTGTCCCCGCAAAAAGAAACTTGCTGTGTCATCAAAGGATGTTGTTTTTCACCACTAATTTTTTGTCTTTCGGCTAATTGTTTACTGCCCTTACTGCATGCAAATTTCAGGATGATACAGACAAACTACATTGGTCCATTTATGCTGACCAACATTCTTTTACCATTGCTGAAGAACAGCTCGGTACCTTCCCGAGTGGTTAATCTAACTTCTTTCACACACAGGTGCGGTAAGTGCTGAGTTTAGTTATTTGTTGTTAACAAACTTACGAACTATTTATACCTAAGTTGAACAATTGAAGCATGTGGCATTAACAAAAGATATCCATGTTATACGAATCTTAATATCTAGTGTTTCCTGAGTCCGGTTGTGTCATGGTCCAAACCTTGCTACCCACATAATTTGCTTTCTTGTTTCTAAGTTGATATGTACTACCATCTGCGCACCATGTCATCTTCTATTGCAGTAACATATACATTTTCCTCAATGAAATTGGAATCCTTAGTTTGCTGGCCGTGCACTAACGTTATACTAGTCTCCCTTTATATATCACTCTTAAGGCAAATAGTTTAATAAAATGTGCAATTTTTGCGTATCTAGTGTCAGGTATTGATGTATGTGAGGATGCATTGAGAGGGATGAAATTTGGTCGGTGCTCAGTAGGGGAAGGTTACCCCTTAGCTTCTACTTATGAGTATACCAAGCGTGAGTATATTGGCTCAATTTGCTTTTTGCTTCGTGTAATTCTATTCTAAATTTTTAACTTCATTTTTTTGTCACAGTTTGTATGCTGATGTTCTCATATGAGCTACATCGACAGCTTCACATGTCATCTGGCGTCTCTGTAATGTATGCACCATCTATTATCTGTCATGCATTTCCTTCCATCCCTTTTCCATACTGTGAAACCAAAGGCTTGCCTATTGAAGGAATTGTGGGGGGTTGGGGGGGGGGGCTTTTCTATGATAGTCTCTAAATGGACCATACTCTAGTTATGATATGTTTACAGGATATTTTGTTCTCTAACAACCGAGGAAAACCTTACTAAAACGCAACTGTTCTCAGATGTCACGAAATGATTGGCTTATATTATTTTTCTTATGTTTCTTGCAGAAGGATAGAATAGGAAAGCTCATCACAATGTTTTATTACTATCACCAATTAACATGAGCTCTGGCAGTTTTCCGCCAAAAAAAAAGAGCTCTGGCAGTTCATTCATTCATCCTTGATTCCGTGCTTGTTATTTAACATGATTCCGTTTGCACATATGATTTAAATTTGTTGTTTCTAGTGCTGCTGATCCTGGTGTTGTGGAAACAAAGATCATGCGAGAGCTTCCTCAGTGTCTCTCTTGGTTCGCGTTTTTGGCTCTGCGCTCCCTTAGACTCCTGCAGGAACCTGATACAGGGGTTGGTGCTGTCCTTGATGCTGCTTTGGCTCTGCCTGTAAGTTTGCTGTTAGATCCTGCAGACTTTCATAGTTTTGTGACCAAAATGATGAACCTTGAATTGTATTTGGCGCTGTTATTTCAGGAAGAATCTGGGAAGTATTTCTTTGGAGGGAAAGGGAAAACGATCAGATCCTCCGGACTGTCCTATGACACTGAAGTAGCCAAAAAACTTTGGGCAGAATCGTCAGCAGTGTTCAAGGAGCTGCAGCTTAGAGCAGGCGATTTTGGGGATAGTTAAAGAAATATACATACAAATAGACAAGTCTGACACCTTTTTTTTGTATGGTCCCATTTTGTCCCTTCCTTTTAGCGTACTGAAATTTTGGTCCTATATACATGAGGCAGACGTTCTGTAGGCGCAGCTGCCTGTTAACTGAAAAAGAGCAATTTTATGAGGTATCCTTTTGAAGAGATACAAGCTGGTATGTCACTTCCATTTGTGTCGTTGCCTGCCTGCCTCCAATGTGAAAGGAGACATTGGATACGGGATGAAGCTAATGCTAGCGTTGAGCAAATGAAGTATATGAAAAAAAAAAAAAAAAAAAAACTAGCAAATGCAGGAGGTAATATTTGAATGCTGGCACGCATATGCAGAAAAATAAAGCAAATCCAGTTGTCTTCTTGGCTTTCTTCTCTTCTGAAACAATTCATTGTTGCGTTGTTGTGATTTGTGAAACACAAGAAAGAGAGCCATAGAACCTTGAGCTTCTCCTCCCTCTTCTTCCTCTCTAACTCAAACATGTTCTCAATCTGTTACTGCCCCTTATCTCTTTCAGTTTCAATTCGGCGCGTGAGCCTAGGGTTCGCCTTCTGCAGCTAGAGTGGCAAAGAGATTCCGCTGGTCCTGTGAAATCCAATGTCGACTTTTTCTGTAAATGTCTTTACTTCTAGTCACGAAAAAGTCCACTCCTATCTCGGATGACAATTTTGCTAATACTCAAGTCTTTATCAGGCCAATGATAACTATACTAACTCTACCCCTGGCAGACAAGAGATTCATAATATTATTATCAATAGCATGCATAGTAATGTTGTTCCTGGACCAGATGGCCTCAATGTTGTCTTCTACAAAGCATGTTGGAGTTTGGATTGCTGATGATGTTTATGATTTTGTCTTTAATTTTTACCAGACAGGGCACATGGAACCCATCAACGAAACCCATATTGCCCTTATCCCTAAGAAATCAACTCCTAAAGATTTTAGATCAATCAGTCTATAACGTTAGTTACAAGATTACTGCTAAATCTTTAGCCGATAGAATAAAAAAAATCATCTTCCACACATCATTCACCCTTCTCAAACTGCATTTGTTCAAGGCAAGCCATATTGCTGCCAACATCATTATAGCTCAGGAAATCATTCACTCTTTCAACTTAAAATCCTGGAAGCAGAAGGCTTTCCTTCTGAAATTAGATTTAGCCAAAGCCTTTGACAGAATTGAATGGCCCTTCGTTGTCAAAGCAATGAAAAATCACAGCTTCCATGATTGCCCCATCAATCTGGTCCACACCTGCATTTCTACAACCACCCTGGCCGTTATCATCAATGGGGAATCCTCATCCAATTTCCACCCTCAAAGGGGTGTTAGACAAGGATGCCCCTCTCCTCTTATCTTTTTGTTCTAAATGTAATGAACTATCTATCAATCTTCAAAGCACTATGAATCAAAACAATATTAAAGGTATCACTCTTGGCCCCAATCATCCAAGCATTTGTTCTTTACTTTTTGCGAATGATCTCATCATTTGCGGTCAACCCAACTTAAGTGAAGATACCAATATCAATAACATCCTCCAAGATTTTTGCAAAGCCTCTAGTCAGACTCTAAATCTATCTAAATCTTAAATCCTCTTTAGCAAAAACGTTGATCATCAAGATAGACAACTTTTAAAAATATCTTCCCAGTCTCAGACCTTGAAGCCGACTCCATGTATCTAGACCACCCCCTTATCTTTAACCACAGTGATAGAGCTCAAGCCTACAATTTTGTCTTGACGAAATTCAGAAGAAAATTAACAACTCAAGGCCAACAAAATTAACCATGTAGGCAGAATCACTTACATCAACTCAGTCCTGGCCTCCATCCCTATTTATTATATGTCAACAGTTCTATTCTCCAAAATGTTTCTTAACAAAATCACGACAATCATAAGGAACTTTTGGTGAGCGGGCGTTCAAAAAAAAACACTTCCTTCCCTTTCCACTTCCGATCATGGAAAGATATCTGTAAATCTAAGCAAAACGTACACCGTGTTCGGCTGCTGGAGAGCTGGCTGTTTTGGGCTGGTAGGCCTTTGACTGGATTCACCTGATTGTGTACTGTAGTGGCTGGTTCAGAGCTGCCAGACCAGCCGGACTTCTCTAGCAGCCGAACACGCTCGTAGGGCTTGGTATTAGAGATATCAGTGATGTTAATCAAAGTTTTATTCTCCGTGCAGCCTGGAACATTGCAACCTCCAAAAATCCCTTTTTATCCTCCATTATCAAAGCTAAATATTACCCCAAGTTTTCTTTTGGGACAGCTCACAACACTTCCTGCAAATCCATTTTTTGGTCCTCAGTCATGCAGATCAAAAACGTTTTAGTCAAAAACTGCATGATGCAAATCCACCAAAGGCAACTCTAGTGTGTGGTCTTCACCCTGGTTTCAAGACTAGGAAAACATCTACAACCTCATCAACCTCCCAATAACTGCAAACAGCCTACCTCAAACAATCTCAGACCTCTAGCACCCTCAAAGCAAATGTTGGAATGCTGATTACATTGCCAGCATATTTGATAATGAAACATCAAGCTCTATCATGCAAACTACAGTCATTCCTTCACAAACTCTGGATATCATTCGGTGGAAGCCTTCCAAGAAAGCTACATGCACCACAAAGGCACCTTTCAAATTTATTAATGCACATTTATAGGTTCCCCCACCTCAGCAAGGAGCTCGTGGCATAACACAATAGGGATGACTGGAGCTCCATGTATAAAAGCCTTTGCAATGGCGGCTGATCAGGAAAGCCCTGGTGTCACATGTCAAATGAAGACGGTGACAAATGGCAAGATTATTGGACCAAAGGTGGACGCAGACGTCATCAACGGGCCCCATGGCCCGCCCTAGGGAAGCGTGGCGTGGGGCCGCCGCAAGGAGAGGGGCGGCGGCTGCCCTAGCTGCTCACGCGGCCGCTTCCCGCCATCGTCGCCGCATTCGCCGCTAATTACCTTTTATTATTATTGTTATTTAAGGAATTAAAGATTAGATGAACTAGAAAGTCCGTATTTGATAAGGACTTTCCCGTTAGAGTCCATTCAGGACTATAAATAATAAGAGATTGTAACAGATGAAATCATGAAAGTAATTGGGATAATTCCTGTTATTCCAATCTCCCGCTCACGCTCTCCTCTCCCCCCCCCCCGCCGTCGCCCCCTGCCCTCCACACCGCCGCCGCGCGCCCCACGCCATCGTCGCCGGGCCGCCGCCCCTCAAGGGGCCGCCCCCCCCCCTCCTCCTCCTCCTCCTCCTCCTTCCCCAATCCACTAGCGGATCCACCCTCCCGCTGCGTGTGTTACAACTGCTATCAGCAGACCAGGAGTAATCCATGGCTTCCACCACCGTTGACGCGATGATGGAGAACTTCGAGAGGTTCACCACCGCCTTCGTTGGCCATGTGGATGAACTGAAGCTGCGCTTGAACATCGTCAACAACCGCTTCAGCGCCTTTGAGATTGCACACCGTGGTAAAGATGAAGATCTTCTCCATGAGATGGATCTACGTCTCACCAATCTGGAGGCTCGCTTATAGATTTTTGAGCGAGATTGATAGCTAGAAGGGCCGACAGCTTTCAGCACTATGTTGGATCCGCCTTCGACGAAAGCCAAGGAGATCTTGGATATTGGCAGCAGTAGCATGAGCAAAGTTGATGAACAGGCTCCATTGGCTCCAATCCATCCTGCGCGCACCGTCAAGAAGGAACAGAAGAAGAAGATGATCGCTCGGCCACCAGCAATCAACATCTTCCATGATGATGAGGAGAGGTTCCTGCCGGTCAAGATTACTAATAATTCCACCTAGAATTCCCAGCAGCAGCAGATCAAGTGTCAGCACAGCACAGTTCAGCAATCAGCACCGCACCGTCAGTGATAGTTGGATCCGGCTGGCAACCAAGGTATACAACTCAATTTTCTACTCCAATTTTTTATGGTTCTAGAGATTCTACATCTTGCTTTCACAGATGGAAATTCTATTTCGCCTATATGAGGTGCCAGCAGAACTGACAATGTTTTTGCCTGGTTTATGCAAATTTCATCGAATGATTTATTAGATAATTGGGCTAATTTTTCTGAGATGCTGCGTCAGGAATTTTCATTGGATCAGCATATAAAGCATTCAGTCACTCTATCGCAACCAGGTCCGATTCCAGATATTGGGGATGAATTGCGTCCCATTGTCCTCTCCTTGGAAGGCCTAGATAAATTCCAGCCTAATTTGAATATTAATACATCAGATTTGCTCGCAAAACTATGTCAAGCAGCATGGGAGGACGACACCATGAAGGTGATCGCTGATACAATTTGGCTGAATCAAGCAGCATATCTCGGTGGACTCTGGAGGACGGTGTGATCTGCTACAAAGACAGGTATTATATTTTAGTCACATCAACACTCTTTCCGGAATTGATGAAGACTTGGGCAGATCAATCTTCTGAGTTATTTGATGTGGGCTTCAATTACTCTACCCCACACGATCCAATTTCTGCCTTTCCAATTGCTGTTTTGTGAGAAGTGGCCTACTACATGGATGCCGTGGGCAATTGTGATTTTCTTTGATGATAAAGGCCGTCAGTTTGCTCAGGTAGGCGGTGTTGTAATTGATAGAGATGACTGGAATGATTTACTGCTTTCTCCAACTGATTTCACATTTGCCAACTTATTGCATGGTAGTATGAAGTTTTTTCACAGTTACCCACCGGCTAAGAACCCGGCTGTTATTTGTCGCCATATTTCAGGGGTCTTCGATGTTACAGATATTCATGTCTTATACACACCTCAGAAGAGATGCATCAGCTGCATATTGTAGAATCGATATCTCAGCAGCACCTCACTGAGAAACCACCAGGATTGATGCAGTGCAAAACTCCATTCAGTCACTTTATTGACGGATACTTTGGTTTCTTCCACTACTGCTTTTTCTATATCGCAGATGAGATTGTGGATGATGATAACTACTAGGGGCAGTTTCTTGTTCAGCTGTACATGGACAGACAGGATCCAACAAGCTTTGCGGTAGGACACATTGGATGGACTTGGATTCAGTGTGAGGACACGCTGATCGGAGAAGGGGGGTCCTGTCACACGTCAAATGAAGACGGTGACAAATGCCAAGATTATTGGGCCAAAGGTGGACACAGACGTCATCAGCGGGCCCCACGGCCCGCCCTAGGGAAGGGCGGCGTGGGGGGGCGCCGCAGGGAGAAGGCGGGCGGCTGCCCCCCCCCCCCCCCGCACGCCAGGAGGGAGGGGGGGCCCACGCGCCGCTCCCCCCGTCGTCGTCGTCGCATTCGCCGCTAATTACCTTTTTTATTATTATTATTATTATTATTATTATTATTATTATTATACGTGCTTCTACACCCTAGGTGTAGAATAATATTCTACACCCGGTAGCTAACACCGAGTAATACTAACTAATCTTGAAGAAAATTCAGAAATACTGAACACTCTTTTTTGAACGCCAACTCATCGACCGATCTTGAATGCGGTTCGGTATCGTTAAGTATTGTTCAGTTTTTTTGTCAAGTATTACTCGGTATCATTCGGTATTAACTCTTGGGTGTAGAATATTATTCTACACCTAGGGTGTAGAATAGCGCTTACCGTTATTATTATTATTATTATTATTATTTAAGGAACTAAAGATTAGATGAACTGGAAAGTCCGTGTTCGATAAGGACTTTCCGTTAGAGTTCATTCGGGACTATAAATAATAAGAAATTGTAACAGATGGAATCAAGAAAGTAATTGGAGTAATTCCCGTTATTCCAATCTCCCACGCTCACGCTCTCCTCTCCCCCCCCCGCCGCCGCCGCCCCTGCCCTCCACGCCGCCGCCGCCTTTGTGCCCCCCATGCCGCCGCTGGCTGGGCCGCCGCCCCTCAAGGGCGCCGCCCCCCCCTCCTCCTCCTCCTTCCCCAATCCACTAGCCAGATCCACCCTTCCGCTGCGTATGTTACGCCCGGCAACACAAGAAAGAGTAGGAAGTAAAACTCCCAAAATTAGCAGATATATTGTGTAATCTGCCTTGGAAAATGATTTACATTTGTTTTTTCACTGCGCTTTTGCAAGGGCCGTCTAGTACCCCCTCCCCCCTACTCGCAACTTCTCTGCCATAGGAACAAGATGGAGTACAGTAAGGTTTGGCAACCATCATCGATCAGAATACACAAGACGATGACATTCAAAGAATCTTCACCACTCTGGTATATTTGGAAAGCGAGAAATGATGCTCGCTTTCAGAACAAAAGGTGATCTATTTTGCAGGTTCACACATGCACCAGTACAGACATCAAATGCATTAATTTTGCAGGTACCCCCAATATAGAAAGGAGACGGCTTTGCAGGTACCCCCAACATAGAAACGAGACACTTCATGCAAACCCAGTGGAATTATAAAGCCTCCAAATGCTAAAAAGACACATTCAAACGTCATCTCCTTCTTGAAGGTTCCGTTGGTCACCCTCGAAGCGCCCGTGAGACGCCGAGCCCTGCCCTTAGCCGGTCTGCTGTGCCCATGAAGCTTGAGTTCTAATCCATTGTTGGGCGTGGTGTCGGGCTATTTCTTTGTTCTTGTGTCGTTTTATGTTTGTGTTTGTGTTTGTCTTTGTGCCGTCACTGTCTTTGTGGCGATTGTCCGTGTCGTGTTGTACCTGCCGTTCTTTCGGCCCCCTCCTTCTTAATGAAAATGACACGTGAAGTCGTGTTCGAAAAAAAAAAAAATCTCTCTGGACCCCCATTCCACAGAGTGTGGCAACCAGAGGACCTTGCGGGAATAATATGCCACACCGATTCTTCCACACTCCCTGATACACCTATGCAAGTACCAAGAAAGGCTGGTTTAGGAGTATTTTTCAGAAATACTCATTCTGCTAATGGGTCATCAATACATATCAAGGCGAAATTGAACCGCCTGTGATTTACTCCCTTCATCTTAAATTATAAGTTATTTTAATAAAAATCTTAAAGAGTTAAACTATTCTAAATTTAACCAAAATAATAAAAAATAATTGCAAAGATTTATAAAATCAAATAGATACTTCCTCCATCCTAAATTATAAAACGTTTGCTTTTTTTGAACTCAAGTTTGACCATTTATCTTATTCATAAAAATTTTGCAAATATTGTCAAATTTAAGTTATTCTTAAAAAACTATTATTAATAAAGCAAACCACGATAAAAAAAATAATATTTTATAAAATTTTTTGAATAAAACGAGTGATTAAACTTAGATTAAAAAAGTCAAACGTCCTATAATTTAAGATAGAGGGAGGATATTGTAAAAAAATAATGACTAATCTAATGATACTTATTTTGGTATTATAAATGTTATTGTTTTTGTTATATAAATTTAATCAAACTTGAGATGCTTTAACTCTAAAAAATTCTTAAAATGACTCAAAATTTAGGATAAAGTGTTGCTTGATGATCTGGGACTCAGGGGAAAAAAAAAAACAGCACCATCTACAAGACGGCAATAGAGAGAGAAAAAGGAAACTTAAGCAGATATGCAAGCCGTTATTTGAGATACCTAAAGCGAAAGGCATTATTCCAGATGTCAATATACGCTTCACTTCAAAAGTACACGGGATATATCAGTCGCAGTATATATAGAGAGATCTAGCAAAGTCGCAAACAAAATCAACTGTATCTTCGGCTCCATAGAATATATATAAACTAACATCGAAAGTGAACAAGACTTTCCTCCGGTACTTCACATCTCAAAAGCAGACCTTGCACTCTATCTTCTCACCTGCAAAATTGGTCTCCACATAATCAAATGGCCTGGCGGCGAGTGCACGGGCCTCATCCACTCAGTTGCTGGCATTCGCTGGGAGGTAGTACTGGTAGTATCCCAGCACTGCGAGGAGAGCAACCAGCACAGCAGCCACTATGGCAGCTGGGCCAGCCCATGACCAGTAGGACTGCGCCTTCTTCCTCTTCAGGATTGCTTTGGGTGGTGGGGCCTTGCTCCGGCTGACCACATTCCTGTACCGGGCGCTCTCCTTCTGTTCTTTCTTTACGGTGGTCGAAGCTGGGGTCACCTCTTGTTCCGCTGGGGCTTCGATGGCTTCATCAGACTTGGCATCTGATTCTGAGGGCTCATCAGTGTCAGCTGCACCAGATTTCTTCTTGGCTTTCTTCTCCTCTTTCTGTAAGAATTAGTTGTTGCATTGTTACAATATAGCTCCCAGGAGGGTAAATGAGAGAGGGAAAGAGAGAAAGAGAAAGATGAGCAGTACCTTCAGCTTCTTCTCAGCTTCCTTCTGTGCTCGGGCCGCAGCTTTTGCCGCCTGCTTCTCAGCCTGTCTCTTCTTCCTCTCCAACGCAAGCTTGTTCTTCTCAATCTCCTCCTGCCTCTTGATCTCTTTCAACTTTGCCACATCAGCTTCCGTAGGCTTTGCCTTCTCCTTCGGGGGCTCGGCCTCGTAATCATCATCAGCATCGAGAGCAGATTTTGCCTTGAGCGACTTGACAGGTCCTTTTGAACGAGCTTCAACCTTGGGAGCATCATCTGCCTGGGGAGCAGGCACTTCCTTGGCTTGTTTTGCAGGCAATTTTACAGGGATGGGCTCTGGCTCTGGAGCTGGCGCCTGTGACTCTATAAATATGGGCTTCTCATCAGGATTCCTCATCCGACCATCCCGACTCAACTGTCTGCTATTTAGGGAGGTGAGGATTCTCTTCTCATAGTCCTCCCTGAAGGCCTTACTTTCACACCATTGGGTCATGAACCTGTCAACCTATTAAAGCAACATAAGTTTAGTACAGAAATATGTGGGCATCACATGAGGTTGAGCCATCAATCAATATCAAAATGTTTAGAAGAGCCATCAATCAATATCAAAATGTTTAGAAGCATACCTCAGTCTTGTGGAGCTCTTGCAATTCTGTCAGCATATTCCTTGATGAATAATCCCTAGCTTTGCCTAGAACTACACGGTTTTGCGCGGAGGATGCGTTCTGGATAAGTTCAGAAGAATATCACTTAATTGCCACATTATAATCATAAGCCAATGACAGGCTTCAACAGGAGAAACAGAAACCATGTCACACAACCTCATGTTATGCAACAAGCAATAAGTTGATCCACCCCAACTTTCAAGACACTAATGTCCAACATGAACAAATCCTCATCAGCCTAACACAGCCCTGATAACATCATACCACTAAATGAACTAACATTACACATGGAATTTCAACTGGTAGTTAAAATGCACATGTGGCCGCTATATAATGCAAACGGACAGACAGATCAAATATCAACAAAAAGTACCAGAGGTAATTGATGAACAGGGGTGGATATATGATGCACCATCACATCAACAGTTTATAAGGAGAACTGTAAAAGGTATCTATAAAATACTGTGTTCCAGAATACAGAAAGCCTAGCAGAACAAAGCAGGCACACTAATCGAACACAAACATCTCTAGGTTGTACACAGTAAACAGGACATAAAAGCAATCACAGACACACACAGGTATATCTAAACAAAGAAACCCTCAAGACAGAAGAAATAGGGCTTCCATCTTCTGAACCCAAGTACAGAACATAATAATAATACTGAAAGGACAGACATAATTTCTACCCAGGCAATTTGAAGAAATGTTAAACTTACTTTTGCATCGCGCACTGCTCTCAATTCTTGCAATGATTCATATGCTTTGTCCTTTCTGGCGGTTGCTGCATCTAAATCTTCTTGAAGCGATGCAAGCTCAGCATCAACAAGTTTTAGCTCATCCTCCAGGACCTTAATCTTAGATCTTACTGCTTGCCTTTCTTTCTTTATTCCATCAATGCCCTCCCCGATGATCTGAATGTTCAGACTGCGGTTACCACTTATTTCTCTAGGAAATATATGCAGAAACAAAAAGATGAATAGCAGTAGAACACACTTACTTTGACCTGATCCTGTATAGCCTCTTTTTCAACCACTGTACCTTGCAGTTTAGCCCTGTTAGCAGCATTAGAGATGACTTTCGATCTGGTTTTCTCAAGGTCCTTAATTTCTTTCACCAGACGCTTCTCCTCAGATAAAGGTATGCTCTCATGTACCATGCGATCATTCAGCATCTTGATCTAAGGGGAGCAATGGAAGAACATATAGTTAACTGTTTGAGGAATCGAAGCTATGTTAGCAAAAAGGTTCAGGACGTACCGTTAGGTCAAGCTCTTCGATAGAAGAGCATAAACCTGCACTCTGTGCCCTCATGGCATTGTTTTCCTCACGAAACTTGCCTAAGCTGTTCCGAAGAGGCTCCATCTCCTTTATCTTCTCATTCACAACTTCATTATATTGTTTGTTCTCAGCGCTCAATGGCTTCAGCTCCGCAATAATACTGGAGCGCTCTGCCTGCAAATGTAGGTCATAAAATGAGATACATGTCGCTTCCAGGGGCTGTTCACTCTAATTGAGAATACATCTTGGCTAATTAATGGCTATCAAAAGAACATGCATGTTTTGAAACAAGATACAAAACATTCGACATCTTATTGATGAAGAGTGGTGCATCAGTTAGGAAGGCTAGTTTAATGAGGACTTGTAAGAAAAATACCTTCTTGGCTCTTACTGCATCGATAAGTTTAGAACGAGCTTGAATCTTCTTCTGGAATTCTTTGTCAGCCAGCTCAAGTTTTGCCCTCAGTTTAGGATCCTCAAATGAGCGGATCTTGATGAAGTAGAAGGCATGAGTTTGCTTAGGTTCAGGCCACTCATCCTTTGCATCCTTTGGAGGTGCCAGATCAGCGACATTGGTAGTTGTCTCTGAACCAAAAACAGCTGCCTCCTCACGTTCTTTTGCAGTTGCTTTGCTTTCCTTCTCTTGGAATAGGTTCACTTCTCCATCAGATACTTTGACCTCTGCTGGTGCTGCTTCAGCACCAAGGACCTCCATTCCCATACCCTGCAGCTACAGCAAAAAGAACATTGTCAGTGGAACAGGTTGCAATGAGCAGAAAAAAAAAACTGAGGAACTTCTTCTCATTGCTTGCAATACATGCAGTTAACTGAATCTTTACAGGCAAATTACGCAAAGAAGCATAAATGCAAATCAAAATTTGTTTGCGGTTCAAAGCAAATGTTACAGAGCACCCAAAAACTGGTCAATACAAAAGGCATGTTCACCAAATCGTTATGAAAACCAAACAGATGTTATGTAAGCAAAGTAAAAATAAGGAGTCAGAAACAAGGTACGTATATCACATCATCATCAAAAGAGTCTAACAGTTGCTATTTTTTTTTTTTTTTTTTTGGGGTGGGGGTGTTAATGTAAATGTATAAAACACATCCACAGCAACTTCCCCTCCCAACCAAAGTCGAGGGAGGCATCAGACCTCTCCAATCCCCCTGACAGGAATTCTACACTCAGCATGGCCATATCACTTTTGACTGAACCCTGGGTGTTCAGTTCACTCAGCAGGTTTTTGCGGCTTTGGTACTCGAAACTGGGGTGATTAAATTCGGTTAGTCCATGGTGGGGAAAAAAGTATGACCATATCACTACATAAAAATCTACTTATCTATTTTGTCCAAGACTCCAGGGAGTGGGTTCACCTGGAATTGACTGCAGCTGCAATGCCAAATTTAAAAATTTGGGAGGGGGCAACGAAAGGTTAGGCTTTGACATTAAAAGCAGGGTTTCTATTTTGGGAAAATTCTGTCTGCACCATGGAATAATCCCTGAAATCCACATCACTTGTGTCAATGGCATGTGGGGGCCCAGACACACCTCTCATTTACACATGCAGTGGCATATAGTAAATTCGGAGATTGTTCAATGGCATAGGTGGAATTGAGGGAACTGGCACTTTGGGGTTTACAGTTTGTAATAGTTCACTTGCCTATTTCTTCTTTCTGTTTCTCAAAATGGAAAGGTGGTCAGGCGCAGTGCTGCTAGTGTACTGATGCAAATTTGGTGCTGGGTCAAATTACACCAGCAGACAACAGTGGAACGGGCAGATGGTTTGAACGACGCATGCAACTGATAATGGCCACAGCTCAAACGTTCTTTAGGCAAGATGGCGAGGATGTAAAACTGCTAACCGAATCACTGGCAGACAAAGCCCGCACCCACATGCTATCTACCAGCACGCACCAAAATGGGACTGCCTGGCATTAGCCAATTCCGGCTATCTTTTCGTAACAGGACTTACTCTTATTGTGCAAAAAGATGCACTCAACATCTGGTCTAACAGAATAGGGGAAACAGTTTATTCGTCACTGAAACTGAAAGCGACCATTGCGAACTCTGAAATATAGTGGCCGACGACCCAGATATGGTAACAAATTTAATTCACTGGACACAGCCAATGACTGACACACCGGTTCAATTATAGCATGCTAGAGTCATCAATCTTATCAGAAAACTACAACAGCAAATTCAACACACGAAATGGACGAAAAGAAACTCCCATCGAAGGAAACATACAAGACCACGGACTAAGATTACTCCCGGAGGTCTTCTTTCTAAAAAAAAAAAAAAAATGATTACTCCCAGAGGCGCGCGGGAAATTCTGCACTGCGATCCGAAGACCAGCTAACAAACCACATCGAATCCAGGCGTGATCCACGAGGCACCGCAGATCACAGCCCCCTCAATCCAAGTGGGCGGCCGATCCAGATCTACGAGGCCCGCGCGGCCGCGCCCAGGGGCCGATCCAGTAAAGGGACATGGGTGTACACATGTACACCCAATAATTTTTGCAAAAACTTCGAAGTTTGGAGGCTTGATAAATAGCTAATAGCTGTAGGTTAGGGTTTCGATGCTCAGCTTGAAGGGAAGGGAAAGACGAGCTACCAAACCCCGTCGAATCCAGGCGTGATCCACGAGGCACCGCAGATCGCAGCCCCCTCAATCCAAGCGGCCGGCCGATCCAGATCTACGAAGCCCGCGCCCAGGGGCGGATCCAGTAAAGGGAAATGGGTGTACACATGTACACCCAATAATTTTTGCAAAAACTTCGAAGTTTGGAGGCTTGACTAAGCTTTAGGCTAGGGTTTCGGTGCTCAGCTTGAAGGGAAGGGAAGAGAAGGGGTCAAAGTACCTGGTGGGTGCTCGTCGCCGGCGAAGAGACCAACTAGAACCTCAGCACCTGGCTTAGGGCGGCGGCCCGCCAGTCGTCGGAGAGCGAGAGGGGGCGAGAGGGAGACAGAACGCACGAGTCGGACGGAAGGGGAATTTATGCACAGCGTAAAAAAAAAAAAAAAAAAAAGGCATGGGCCTTCGTGTGGGGCCGTTTTTATGTATTATTATCCTTACATTTTTTTAATGTTTTGAAATAAATTTTGAATGTCTTAAATTTTTTTATGACTTATTATTTTTTTTATTTTAAGAAAACTTCTAGAGTATTGTTAGGTTAGATTAGCCATCACTTCCTCATTCGTTTGTTAGCTAGCAGTTCTAAAGAGCCTAGTGGAGACGTATGTCAAAGTGTGGCCTAGACACTTTGCGAGTGTTTTTCTGTTCCCGATGTGTCGAATATTATAATTGCTTGATCTTGCAGATACTCAACCAATCTTGAAAGAACATAGGATAATACAATGGGGGCAGTGCATTCCTAGTTGGACCTATTGGTAGCTATGCATAATATGTTGTTGAGACAATTCGAACGCCAACCAAGGCGATTGCTCTTACTTGATATCTAAGGAGAAGGAACAAGAAGAATTGCTACATCTATCGCAAGGATAGGATGTTATCCATTTGTGGGACCAACAGGAGTGTAGGGATCTCACAGAAAATTTCTCACATGACCAACACAACTTCAACCGATATATGATTGTTGGTTGCATAGGACCTACATCAAGACCCCTTACATCAACAAAGTGATTATGGAAGGATGAAGATATCATCACCAAAGTGTATGATGATATCACTAGGGCAGTGATGCGATCTAAGAGAGGGTCACTGCAGAGCAACATGGTACTTTTCATGAAACTTATCTCATTTCACAAGTTATAACATTTTTTTTTGTCGTGGTGTAACTATTACGTGAATCTTCTTTCCGCAAACCACCTAGCTAGCGCCTAGCGGGGCTACAATAAAGCCGGCGAGAAAAACTCCAACTAAAAACAAAGGTATATAAGTTGAGAAAAAAATAGATATGATAGGGTAAAAATAGATATAATCTGATCATAAAAACAATTATGTATTTAGAAAAAGTATTATAAAAATAACAATAATTTATAGTTAAAAATAGGAAAGTTGCTACTCTTACATGACACTAGTTGTCCCCAACGTCACAATTTTTTCTATAGGTACAACATTTTTTACTAACCCCCTTGCAGTAGAGTAGAAAAAACAATATTATTAATAGAAAAGAAATGTTCTCATGGTAGAAAAACTATTGAGGTCTGAGTCATTTACCTTCCAATCTCTTATGGAATAGGTAACTTATGTGAGGAACTTTTCTAGATAAATAGCGTGTACGCATAAGACATAATTATCACATTTCAAACAATAGAATACTGTGTATTTGGATATTCTGCATGGGCAATATATAGGAAATTGTAAATACAAATGAAATTCTAAATGAGATATTCTAGATCTAGATTGTATACTAACAAATTTCTAGAGAATAGATGAACATGAGAGATATTTAAAAAATATAGAAAAGTGTAGAAGGTTGTCACCATAAGGCTATAAATGCCAATAGATTTGGATGTTCATCATAAATGAGTTATTTTATTTTATTTTAGAAGCATACCCCATACGTTGTTGTAGAAAATTTCAAATTAGTAGATTGTGTGGCACGTTAACATAGACAACAAATGTTTATATGCCTTGTTGGGTGGATATTATAATTGTACGTGCTAGTAAATTTTAATCACATGTGATAGTGCATTGCCGAGGAGATGTACATAAATGTGTATGAGTCTTATTTAGTAGGTATTAAAAGTTTGTTTAGGATGAATAAAAGAGAAAATATTTTGCACACTCAATACTATAAAGTTGCATCATTCATTGTCCGCGCTCTTAATTCTCCACAAAGTGAAAAGGAAGGTGTGAGCATGTGCTCGCCGCTAGCAAAGGTTATCAGTCACCAGGGAGGCGGCGACTATTTCTCGGTCGTCGCTGATAGAGAAGCGAGGAGAAAGAGCTCGTGGGTGAAAGATGGAGAGAAAGCAGGAGTAAACACATAACCATTGTATAAAGGTCAGTACAAACTGGATCGGGCTAACAACAACGGATATAGGAGACGCCAAAAAAGTACAACTACTTGTATACATGATTTCCTTCTAAAAATGCATTTACGGTTTTCTTGCGTTGCAAAAAATATGAAATTTGTCGGTGATGTGTCTTCACTAAGCGGGTATTGAAGGGGTTGGCTGGAGGCAGGACGGTTTAGGAGCCTTCGCGGTGGTAGCGGCAACTGGGCCAGTGAGGAGCGAGGAATTTCATCGAGGTTGGAGGAGATGCGGTGCAGGGAGGGGCGGGGAAGTTCACTAAGGTTGGAGGAGATGGCGATGTAGGAAAGGGGAGGGAAAGAAGGGGGACGCCACGGCATGATAAGGTCTCGTCGGAGCTCTGCGATGGCGGTCACAGTGACGGAGCTACAGCAAAACTCTACCACATCATGGCGGTGGGTGGTGGCCAGTGGGGCAATGAGCGTCGGGCGACAGTGGGCGCGGGTAGATGAGCACGGGGAGCCGAACGTCGGGCAGGGGAGGGGGGGAAGGGGCGTCCGGATGCTAGCAATGCCATGAATTTACTACTAATTGTCACTATTTTAACTTTTATCCCTTCCATGCTTTTCCCATTAGCTAGAGTCATTTTTTACTAAAATGTTAGTGGGCCAAAAAGTGACCATTAATTACAATATTGCTTCTCTCGTTAGCTCGTGTCATTCCACCAAAATATTAGTAGAAGAAAGTAAACATTTATTGCAATACCCTCTCAGCCTAACTCCATTATGATGTATTCTATCTCATCCGCTTACATGAAAATCGAATCAACCTTATTCTCTCGTCCATCTTCCTCAAATTCCTAGTAGCAACCGCAACCGACCAAGTAGGGCGGGCATGGGCAATGATTGTGGTTGTTGCATCAAGGTGTGTGAGTGAGCACATGTCTACTCACGAGGACAAGTAACTGCCATTTATTGCAATATCCCCTTAGCCCAACTCCATTATGACGTATCCTATCTCATCTGCTTATGTGAAAACCGAATCAACCCTATTCTTCTCTTCCATCATCCTCAAATTCCTAGTGGCGCAACCACAAGTGACCGGGTAGGGTGAGCGTGGGCAATGATTGCGGTTGTTGCATCAAGGTGTGCTGGTGAGCACATGTCTACTCACGATTGCACATCGACGTCACAAGGCCAACAAGCATACGTCTGCAACACGTGTCTAAAAAGAGGATACGTCGCAAGGCCACCTCGGATGAAAAGTATATACATAGGTAGACAGATTGATGCATTATTATCCCAATAGCCAACAATCTAGCATGTTTGTCTATTTGCATCAATTTATTAGCCGCTAGAACAATGTTCTTTTTAAAACAACCAGCTCTTCTAGCTTAAAATCGGCCATTAGAATAGTGTTTTTCTCTAAAAAAAGTTAGTTGTTTTAGCTTATCGGCCGGTTTATGTCTCGTCGAATAAACATACATGTGTAATTTACACTCACTTCAAATAATGTTCAAGACTTCAAATAGCTTACGACAACTATAAATGCAGCTATAAGTAGTGCCAAGCATAGCCTAAAGCTAAAACAGGCGTGTGATTTTCGTCTCCATTCATGAAAGCATGTGTACCTTCATAGCTAGGGTATTTTTTCAGCTAGCTAGTAAATTAGTTGCTTTTTTTGGAAAAAAGATAAATTATGAATTACTAGACCACCAGTGATGCTTGGAAAACAATGGTGAAACACAAAAACCTATCCCTCCTGTTCTATCAAAACTCGCAACATAATCTGATTAGGGTTATAACACACCCTTTCACCTTACACGCAGCAACCCTGCTCTAGTTCTGAATCCCAATGCGCAATGAAAAGACTCAATGCAGGCGATTCGCGTGAATAAACCCAAATCTCTCTGTCCGCTGCCAAAGAAAATAAAATAACAATAGATCATGATTGTCCATAGGCGTGTTTGGAGCCGATTAAAATAGGATTCTAAGTCAAATTAATTGAGGATCCCACCCAAATGACTTTGATTGTTTCTCTGATCGGATTATAATTGATGCTCGCATAAACAGGGCCTTGTCAATGTGACTAGATAAATATATCCATGCACAAAAGTCCACATCAAATCCTCTTCTTTTTAGTTTTCTTTGCTACTCTCTTCTCCTATCTATACCTTTTTCTTTGTTCTCTTGGCAGCCCCTTCAACACCCAACAAGCTTAATGGTGTGTCTAGCAAACTCTTATGGTGCCACGTGCGCTAATTCTAGTGCCCCCTCCCTCTAGAAAGGGAGACAAATTATAGAGGACTTGGTCGTTTCTTGATCCTCGGAGATCTTTGCTCTCAAACGACATGTGTATCTTAGCAAAGTCCTCCAGGATAAGGAAGGTTCGGGTCCTCTACAATTTTCCTCCTTTCTTCCTGTGGTGATAAGCCCATTTAGGCTGTACCTTTCCAGCATAGAAATGAGGTGAAAAACTCTTTGAACCTCCCTACACAGAACTAGTTGTGTGCCCTAGTAGCCCACACAGTACACACCCTCTCAACTCTCCTACGCATGTGTCATCCAGTGGCGGATCTAGGAATAGATCAAAGGGGGGGCTGAATAACAGCAAGAAATGACCACTTGCCCACTTCCTAATGGGCTTCTTTGCTTGGGCTAGAATCATCCACTGTTAAAACGTGGCCCAACTACCAGATTAGCCCAAAAACGTAAAAAAATGTCATCTTCAACCTCTGGCTGCGCCTCCAGCCCTCCTTCTCTTGCTCCATGGCAGAAATTTCTCCTTCCCTGCCTTAAATTTCTAAGCGAGCTAAGGGAAACCTCCATAGGCGCAGCCGCGGTAGGGGAGGCTGGTCTCTTCTTCTTCTTCTATCTCTTCATTTTTATTCCTCAATCTCTCAATTTTTCTTCCTTTCTCCACCTCTTCTTCTCCCACAATTCCATTGAGGCACCATCTGTAGGGGGGGCTGGAGCCCCCCCAGCCCCCCCTGTGGATCCGCCTCTGGTGTCATCATCCCTTCTCACGATGGGAAAATCTGATATCCAAACACGGTGGGGTTCCATGGGTGAGTGAGAGCTAGAAGGCTTATTTTCTGCTTTATATCACTTTATATTTAGTAGGTTTTTCAGAACCCCTCGAGTCCCCATTTGACTAAATTTTTTTTGAACCTGGCAGAAGAAACCGTGATAAAACTATCTCCAAGAAGGAGACGCATATGCATAAATAAGTCATGCACAATATTTTGGGTTGCAAAATCAAGCTCCGACCTATTTTGTGTACATCGCGAGAGGAACCCCAAATCTAGGTCGTTCTCTCTCATAGACGCAAATCTCCGGCGGGCTGCTGATGCTTCTCCTTCTTTTGCGCAGCGGCGTCAGCCTCGTCGTCGTCCTCGCCCTTGCTACCGTCTGCGAGGAGGAAGTCGTCGTCGGAGAATTTGATCTGCAGTGTGCTGGACACCGTGCGGTGGAGCTCGAACGGCCGCTCGCCGGAGTCCACGGTCGACCTGCGCTGCGCCGGATCCAATGGAACCTGCAATCGCGCCGGCCGGCCATGGAGGAGGAGGAGGAGGTGCGCCGGTCATGGAGGAGAAGGAAGAGCTGCGCCGGACGCCTGCCATGGCGGAGGAGGAGGAGGACGCTTCGAGGCGGCGGCCGGAGCTCCCCCGCGCTCCCATGCTGGCCGCCGAGGCTCCCGTGCGCTCTCGCGGCGATCGTGGCGGAGCTTCCGGGCGCTCCCCGACGTGGTTGCCACGGAGCGAGCTCCACACCTAGCTCGCACGCAGCCAGAGATGCGATCCGCCGCCTTTGTCTTGGGGACCGGACGGGAAGAGGAGGTGCGGCCAGGCGAGGAGGAGGAACAACCGGGTGGGGCGACTAGCCGGCCGGGCGACGAGCTCCGTCCCCTGCTCCGGTGAGCGGCCGTGCGGGCTGAGCGCACGGCGAGGGAAGTTTTGGGTCGCAACTGTTGGAGAGGGAAAGTTTTGGGGATGGTTACCCAATTGATAGAATGGGCCTAATAAATTTCAAAAAAAAAAAAAAAGAATGGGCCTAATAGCTATCACCTATTTGCCACTATCACCCCCAGACGTGACCCTGGGCCCTGGAGCATTTCCGAGTTGCCTCCACCGCGCAAGCGACGAGCAGGCGTTCGCCACCACCGCCGCCGTCACGACTCGCCATCAGACTAGTAGGCTCCTATGGCGCGCCGCCGCGTGCTGCTCTTCCTCAAGCCCTTCGACGTATACCCTCCCCGCCCGCAGGTCGGGTCCGCGGCCTCCTCTCCCACCTCTGCGCCCTCGACGCCGACGCCGCAACCGCGCGCCGCCAACCCCAAGGTCGCACCTCTCTCTCTCTCTCTCTCTCTCTCTCTCTCTCCTTCTCTCATGTCTTCGATTATGCTGTTCGCCATTGCTTCCCGAGGACTGGACCGGGGTGCCAGCGTGCTCATATTTGAGTTGCGTGGGCAAAAAAAAAAAAAAAAAAAAAATGCTCGTCCAAATGGCCGTGGAGTTCAGGTGTTCGTTGAAATGCCTCTACGGATCGTGACCACTTTAACTTTTTTGTGTCCTGGATAGATGTGGTGCTTGACTCCTTGTGGTAGCCACTGCAATAGTACTTACGATATGCAGCAGCATGCAGGTAACCCGTTGCATGGGGCGCTGTTGTTGTGGTAGTCTGACATGGTGGTTGCATGCATAATTTCGGGTTAGAATTGGTTATCCCATTTTTTTTGGGATATGCACTGTAGGAGAAGTTGTTTATTGCTGGGGGTCTCTTTTTGAACAATCTGATCGAGCTATCTAGTCTGTAATTTAATGGCAGTTACCCCCTTCCCCCTTGATTCATTTCAATACTGCAGGAGATATCTTTTTATATGGATTATGGAAACTTACTTATCCTTCTATCCACATCTTTGTTTGCTTTTGCAGATCCTGAGATATCTGGATGATAGGTGCAGAGTTCACAAGGACACAATTGATCTCTGCCAGAGGGTCCTACAGCGCAAGTCCCTTGACTGGATTTCTGTGCAGCGCAATCATTTGTCTCAGCCAATACGTGATGTGGATCTTGTGATTGCTGTTGGTGGTGATGGCACCCTTCTCCGGGCTAGCCATTTTTTGGATAGCTCAGTTCCCATATTGGGTGTTAATTCAGATCCTACTTGTACTAAGGAGGTCAGTTGTTTTTCCTTTTCTAACTCAGAAGTCTCGTAGCTTGAAACCAGTGAGATACAACACTCATATACTCCACAACGAGTTTGTTATTAGCCAGTTGTTTACTTGCGAACAAAACATTCTTTTTATTTGTGCCTCAATAGGTCTTGGTAGAATTATAATTCTGTAGCTTATAATAGCCTCCTGCAGGTTGACGAGCTAACTGATGAATTTGATGCAAGGAGGAGCACAGGGTATCTTTGTGCAGCTACTGCAGGAAACTTTGAACAGGTTATTTTATCTGCAAAATGTTCCCATTTTATTATATGTTTTGAGGACATTGGACTAAAATTCCTGCTCATTCTACTTTGTAGAATTGTATCATTGATGGATTTTTATATGATCTCAAATTCCATTTCTACTGAACTTGCCATATTCCCAGATACTCGATGCAACACTTGATGGCAGTAGGCGCCCTTTGGAGCTATCAAGGATATCGGTGAAACTAAATGGAATTCAGCTGCCGACTTGTGCTCTGAATGACATATTGGTGTCACACCCTTGTCCAGCAAGTGTGTCACGCTTCTCATTTAGGTATCTTGTCTGAGTTCCCTTATAAATTCATTTTCATTTCAAATGTGATCAATTCTGATTAGTAGTGCCATCTCAGGAAAAGAAACGATACGGGAGAGAGCTCCCGTTTGATTAATTGTAGATCAAGCGGTTTGAGGGTTTCAACAGCTGCTGGATCAACTGCTGCCATGCTATCGGCTGGAGGATTTATGATGCCATTATCAAGCCGTGAGCTTCAGTATATGATAAGGGAGCCCATTTCTCCAACGGATGCTGACAAACCAATGCTCCATGATTTTCTAAAGCAAGAGCAACACATGCTTGTTGTGTGGTACAATGAAGAGGGTGCTATTTATGTTGATGGTTCACATGTAGTGCATTCAATTCAGCATGGGGACTCACTTGAGATATCCTCAGATGCCCCGACCTTAAACGTTATTTTGCCAGAACATTTGCTACAGAAGGCACCTGAATAGTGAAATAACATTATGTTTGTGATATTCCTTATTGATTTAGTATGATATAGGAGGTGAGCAGTGAGCTGAGTTTTGGGTGCTTAACTAGTATCGATTCATGTTCATGTAGTGATTGACAGTTAAATGCTATCAGATGAAGCATTAGTGACCAATTTGTGAGGTTTTATTTGTAAATAAATAAAAGAAAAAGAAGGGTCAGAGCTCAGAGACAGCAGGGAGCTTCCAGTGCTGTACCATGGTCAGTCTCTTAATAATCCCATTGGAATTTGAAGCAGATGCTACTAAAATGCTTATGGCTTACCAGGATTAGGCATTATTACGCTACTTGGTATTTGCATTGCACTGTTGATACATGATACATATGTTCTGGTAGTACACTTGGGTCATGGTATACATCCACTACACCTGACTCACCAATGGTCTCAGGCCATTAGTTATATCTATGGTTGATGATTCATTAATGTAATTGCAGAAAGCTTGATCTGTCAGTCTTTGCCAGAGACTCCTGCATAAACCACCTGTGCTCAGGCAATTCTGAGCAAGACTGAGATCTGACAGCAAGGTCTGAAGAGGGGCATGGCCCTCAAGCAGGCTAACAACTTGCGACATCTTTGGTCTGAGTGTAGGTGCTGCAGTTGTGCATAGCAGGGCAACATTTAGCATGACGAGTGCCTCTTCTGTTGAGTAATTGGACCCTAGGTCTGGATCTACCAATTCCAGGAGAGCTCCTCTCTCATGCAGAACACAAGCCTGGAGCATATTTAGGAGATGCAGTTAGCTTACTACTCTCAAGGTATGCCCATGAAGATTCAGTATAATCCGTTTCCATTGTATACTTCCCTTGTCTACAGAAAAATTGTTATTTTGACATGCTAGAGATAAAAATCTAGTTAATGATGTGGGAATGTAAGAATCTATTCTTTTTGTAAGGGACAATGACACAAGAACTAAATGTAGACAATGTATAGGTGGGCATCCATTTATGCTCAGAAGATTGTTGGAAAGTTCACACAGCTTGGCCATGGGATTGACCTAATGTGAATATTTAAACAATAAGGTTATCTTAAATGTGCATTCATGTTCACTGTCACGAAACATCCTAGGATTAAGCAAAATCGATTTATGTCGAATAACAGATTAGGAGTTACCCAATCAAGAAGATAAACAAAATCTTTTATTTAAGGACCATTTTAATGTATCAAGGGGGGTGGGGGGGGGGGTGGGGGGCTGATTCATGCATAACAAGGAGAAGTTTGGCATAAGTATAAAAGGATAGCATGCAGGATTGAGCTAGGTTAAGTTCGGTATAAGTATAAAAGGATAGCATGCAGGATTGAGCTAATGTTACTGTTCAAATGATAAGGTAATATAAAATGCGCTTCTATATGAAATATCCTAGTGTTAAACAAAATCTGATCATTTTCTAACAATATGGGCAACCTATATTTGTAGTTAAAACAATTATCTGCAGTTCAATATGGTCCAAACTGCTGTTTACAAATGGGTAAATATTCAGGAGTTACCCAATCTAGAAGATGAACAAAATCTTCCTTTGGCATGTAGTTTGTGTTACTTTTTCCACTGACAATCTCCAAAGCAACAACACCAAAACTGTATACATCAGCTTTATCTGTCAAATAACCACGCATAGCATACTCAGGAGCCATGTATCCGCTGCATGAACATAGAATGATCAAGTCAGCTGGAAATTGTGCAGTTCAAGTTCAATACGTTTACTAAAAGAGAGCAGAAAAGTAATCTCTATCAGTTGTTCAAATAGAAACTGATTAATAAAATTAAGTCTTAATTCAAGGCAACTGTTAATATACTGTTAGATGCATTTTTTTATTTATGTTTGTATGCAGGAATGGCACCCCCCATATGTGTTTCTTTCCTGACTCACTAACTCTTAGCCAACGAATTATGTTTTCTCTAGGTTCCTGTTATTTATCTTTAGGTTGGTTGCAATTTTCGTTGTTACCATCACTACAGATTGCCTTTCCTTCTAGAGATCTTATCTATAGCCTTGTAGGTTGATGAGATGTGTCGATGTGATTGTATGTTTCAACAAAAAAAGGAGGGTGGAAGTTAAACACTTACATAGTTCCAGCTACTTTTGTGCTTATGTGGGTGTGACCATCTTCATTGAGCTTTGCTAGCCCAAAATCTGAGATCTTAGCATTCAAATTTTTGTCAAGCAATATATTGCTGGCCTTGATATCACGGTGTACGATCCTTATTGTGGACTCCTCATGTAGATACGCTAAACCTCTTGCTATCCCAAGGCAAATCCTATGTCTTGTTGCCCAATCCAATCTGAGTTTATATTGATCAACTGGACCCAGCAGTAACAGCCCATGAAAGTCTGTGAGTTCTAACATGTAGCATAAGACTAAAAGGAGTAAAGCAAGAAATGTGACAATATGATTACCAAAAAGAGCTCGTGCAAGGCAATTATTTTCCAGATACTCATAAACTAATAACAGCTGGTTTCCTTCTGCACAGCAGCCATAAAGTTTGACAAGGTTTGGATGCTGTAGTGCAGATATCATCCCTATCTCATTCACGAATTCTCGATTCCCTTGTTTAGACCTGGTTGATAACTGCTTGACAGCAATGACAGTGCCATCGGACAATAAACCCTGTCAAATCAGCAGGCAATGTTCCTGTATAAGTTGTGCTTTGGCAGTATTAACTTCTTTATAGTTTATGCATGGGAAGTAATGCTGACTGACCTTGTAAACCGAACCAAAACCACCTTCACCAATCTTGTTATCCAGGTCGAAGTTCCTAGTTGCCGCTTTGATTTGTCGCAAGGTGAAGGAGCCAGTTTGCAGGTCAAGGGCTCGGAGATCTATAGAAAGGGTTTATATGTGGTCATGAACATATATACTAAGATATGGTTTCTTTGCTGCCCACATAAATATGGAAAGTAACCAAAAAGTGAGAGAGATCTATCTGTTTATTACACAACACAAAAATTGAGATGAGTTTGCTATAGTACCTTTATGCTTTGAACTCTTTCTCCTCTTTTTAATACAATAAATGCATACAATGAGAATAGTCAAAATTGCTATTATAGGAATTCCAATCACCAAAGCATCATACATAGATGCCCTTGAAGTCTTTTTGCTACTGCCAGTTTTGGGAGGTTCAACATGCAACAGAATAAAATCTGAACATTCAAAAAAAAAAAAATCCAAACTTCCAGGTTAGTAAGGAAAATTGCAGTTTTGTTTCAAAAGTATAATTTGCACAACTAAATGCTTCCTTGCCCCTAACAGTTACTGGAAAAAATATGCAAAATTGACAAGTTCTAGAGTCAGGGACACACTTGGTGTTACTGATATTGCAGATATCAGTGGGCCATAAGAACCTCTATATGGAATGCCTGTTGTCCCTCTTCCTGCCCAGTATAACTGAATTTTCAGAGTATGATTTGTGACATATGTTTGAAAAGTCTTGATAACTGGCTTTCCAACTGCACTGGATGACTGCTCGATATCAAAATCCTCTAGCACCATTCTTCCCTGAAGTTAGCCTATTGTTAGTATCAGTGCTAACAAAAGGAAATGTTTTATCAGTAAGAAATGGGTAGATAATGGGTAGAAAAACTAGTTTACCTGTATGAACACATTGAATCTTCTTTTGCCAAGGCTACAAAATGTGCTGTCATTTGTGAACACAATTTCAGCAAAGTGGAGTTTAACCGTGTAGCTCCCACTGAACATACAAAGCCCATAATATGTGAGGGAAAGAGGAGAAAGACGGGCTTTGGTGTACAACTCTGAATAGGGCATGTCTGATTTTAACGAGCTCATTGCAATGTAGCTGTCATCAGTGATGTTGTCATCCATGAAGTTACCAGTGCTGCTGAATGCCCAATTTGAACTTGGGCTTAGATACAGCAATGAACCACCTTTTGGTGCCATGTCAGCTTCATATTTAATTCCATTAATAGTTGCTTCTTTGTCACCACAATTAATATGCAAGGAAGATCGATCTGTGGAAATTGTAGGTAAATGTTCCATGTAGCTTCAGTGCTAAAACTATGATCTGAGCTTTATGTAGATTAAAATTAATGTCCCTTTGATGCACCCACAAATTCAGTGACTGATTTTAATGGGTGTATTTATTTTGAGTTTACCATTTGGATTTTGGATAATCCTACAAGCAATAGCAATTTGCAACTTATCCATACTTCATTAATCATTATCAATTCTACCCTTGTCACAGTTATTAGCATCCATGTGAAATTCATGTAAACAAATCATTTTCTTCTGTGTTTATACAAATGCATTATGGTATACCAATGCTTTAGAGCTAACCGCGAAGCAACACTAAAGATCAACTTACATTATCCATTCGAAGTTACTAAAGATCAACTTACATTGTCCATTCGAAGTAACACATGGGAAATTCTTCTTCAAGCATGACTGAACACTACTACTGCAAATAAGGTAAAAAGTGACAAGTGTTTTGAGCATTTTATTACATCTAGACAGGTCTATTGCTATAAATTTTTATGTATTGAAGCAACAAGCTAAAGGATCTTACAAACTGTTCATGTCAGATGAATAGCTCTCCACTAGATTGCTGCAATTGAAGGATTCAAAGGAATGGGTTATGTATTTTCATAAGGTACCGAAGAGCTAGAAGATTGGGTACCATGCTAAAGGTTTCTTACACACTCCCTGGAAGGCATTGGTTAGGACCTGAACTCCCCATCGTGAAGTTATTGAAAGATATGTCTCTGCATATGATCATTTTCTGTTATTTTTTTAATGTGCTAATTGAAAGTATGACTTGTAAGTTCAATGATAACAGTTATATTATTGAAATTCTTAGCTACATGTAAATATGGGTATCAGAAAATTCTTCTCTAAGAAAGAGTGGACACAAGAAAACTCAAATTGATTGAAAGCTATTTCTATTATCTCAATCATGGATGCATTTAAGAAATAAGTAAAGATTTTATCAGTTTTCTACAATCATGTATGAAGACTGTTAATTGGGCATTGTATTAATTAACACACCACATTTTAGAATGTTAAGTCGTCCTTTCTTAACTTCAATGCCAACATCAAAATGCCCAAGAAAAGGAAGGCATGTGACATATTTGAATGGATATTTGTAGGTCTCTGTTTGCTGGAAATAGACAGAAGGATGCCGAGAAAAATAGTAATAACTTACGCAATTTTGTTTCTTCTTAACAACCATCCAGGTATGTCCCCAGTGAGTGAGTTTGCAGTTAGATATCTGCAGGGCAAATATGTTAGATGCACATGGCACATGTAAGGAAGCAGCACAATGAAATATCATGAATAGTTCAGTTGAAGGCAAAACGCTACAACTTACATGTAATCAACCCTTCCCATGTTAGCAAAAGAAGCTGGTATTTGTCCACTCAATTTATTAAAGCTCAGATCCCTGCATAGACAATGTTGATAGTAAAAAGATGTGACTTTTTTTTTAAAAAAATAAAGGGTACTTAGTAAGTAGCCATTTATTACAGATGCTTCAGAGTTGTCCATGTGCCAATATAAGGCGGGATGCTTCCACTGATGGAACAGTTCCTTAGTACCCTACAATTGAGTAATTTTGTAGGATATGCCAGCCAGCATTTGGAAATCTCGTACATTAGTAGACCACAAACTTACAATTTGTTCAAGGATGACATTCCACTTAAATCAGGGAAAGATGAACCACTACCTCTCAGATCACTAATCCTCCTGTTTCACACAGACACAGAACCATTTGCTGAGGACTTGTACGGGTTGTGCAAACATAGTAAGCAAATATAATTAAGTGTGAAGTTATAAAAGCTTTCAGCATTGTGCTGACTTACAGATCTTGAAGGCTTGTCAACTTAGATAGGCTGGGGGGTATGGGCCCTTCCAACAATGATCCTTCGATTTGCCTGCACCAAGAGGTGTTACACTAAATAAAGTGGATATTGATCTGTGCAATTTTAGTGTTGATATGTATCATGGTGTGTTCACTGACTCACAATGTTTGGAGCCTTGCCAATTTGTCCCAAAAACCAGGTAGTCTCCCAGATAAATTGTTGCTAGAAATCCTCCTGTAACCAGTTCCAAAAGTTCAAAAGGACTCCGCAAAGTGAAACAGAGTGGGAAAAGGAAAGGTGAAGGTATTGTATCCTTACAAATCAGTTAAATTAGTCAACAAGGATACAGCAGGTGGTAGGGATCCAGTGAACTCATTGGCTGATATTACTCTGAATTTCAGGATCAGTGCACAAGTCATCAGAAAGAAAAAACCACATCCACAAACTCTACCAATGAGTATATCTTCCTTAGTGCTGTATGAATCATCAAATATACTCACAGCCTCTCCAGATGCGTAAGACGTCCAATTTCGGGAGGGATTGGCCCATAGAAACCGTTGCCTTCAATGTCCCTGCAAATTAATTTACCAGTCAGAACTTGGAAAGTAGACTGATTAAGTAAACTAGTTAACAAGAAATTGTTTCCACCAGACTTCTCACTTACAGGTGAGTCAGAGTTGTGATATTTGTGAGAACCATGGGAAAAGGCCCTGACAATCTGTTTCCCATCAGTAATCTGCATGGATTTTGCATCAGCAGATCAACAAAAATGCTGTGCAATTCGATCTGTTGTACAATATGAAACATACATAATTCTGATCTATATTATTGAGAAGTATTGTAAGTATTGGTGTCTGAAGCCTCTAGATCAGGTCCCGAAACTTCTCAGGTGAAGGTTAATATGGGACTCTTGTGCAACTATATTCTGATGATTGACAATCATCCGTAAGTGACTTGCAATTATTATTAAATAAGACTTATATACTCCGTCTGTTCCTAAATAAATCAATTTGTAGAGTTCTCTCAAGTCAATTTTTTTTAAGGTTGACTGAATTGTATAGAAAAGAGCGGCAAGAATTATATACTCATTCAATGTCACAAATATTTGTACCTTTTTTTAAATTCAGTCAATTAAATATAAAAAATGTTTGACTCAAGACAATTCCTGAAATTGATTTATCCGTAGGGAGAGTATGCCATCTTATTATGCACATGCAATTCATTTTTTTCATTAAAATGTGCCCCATGCAGTCATGAATACACCCTGTTTACTGTTTTGGACAAACATTAAGTAATCATGCTAAAGCCACCTTGTTCTTGTTTGTCCAAAACATCCTAGGCACTACAGCACAGATAAGATCACAGTGTAGGGGGGGAAAATGGTCCGGGGGTAATTAAGGAAAGTGCAAGGACGGACACTCACAGTCCTTCTAACTTCATCAGGCCCCACTGGCTGGGCACTCCACCGTGGAACAAGCTCCGGGTTAGATCTCTGAAACATGGGGGAAAAAAGAGGACTTATGTTTTTTTTGCTAGTATTGTTTGTTCCCTTAACAGATGCTAGGAGTAGTAATGTTTTGTGGCACATGTTGAAGGTGAGTCATTATTATTACAGGTGGAGAAGATTGGGGAGGTCGGCAAAGTCCGGTGGGAGCTCGCCGGAGAAGTTGTGCCTCCTGAGGTCTCTGCAAAACCAATAGATATATATGCTTACTAAATTGATGCTGTCATCGATCCATTCTGTATTATATTAAGTGAAAGTACACTTAAAAAAAAAAGAGGAAATACAAGAAACTAAAGCACGCACGCATGCATACATACATGTGAATGACATGACACATTGTATAGTCGGAAGATGTGCAGTGGCAGTCGACGCCGGCGGCAGGGTCGCACGGACCGGCGGCGGCGAAGTCCCAGTGCAGCACGCCGCCGAGCTTGGCCGCGATCCGGCGAAGGACGCCCTCTGCGGGAAAAAGAAAAAGGAGCATTTTCGAGTTGATTCAAGAGGAAGAAATTAAGAGCATCACAATTAACGAAGGCGCGCAATGTGGTGGTGACTGGTGATACTGGTGAGCAAGATGTACCGTCCAGAGGGCAGAGAGAGGGTACCATGCATACCTTCAGGTGGGAAGAGGCGAGGCCTAGGGGTGGGGGTGGGAGCTGGAACTGGAGCCTGCTGCTGCTGCTGCTGCTGCTCAGCCCCTGCTGCGCCATGGGCGGTCTCGGTGAGCAGCAAGCACAAGAGGCACAGCAACAAGGACAGCCGCCGCCGGCTACTCCTACCACACCCACACGGCGGTCGTCTCCACACCATTATTTCTCTGTGCTGTGCTTAAACTCTCTCTCTCTCTGATCTCTCTTGCAATATATGCAAGTGCCCGGATAGTGTAGTTAGGGGGAGGAGGAGAGGAGATGTCCGGCATGCATATGTTATTAGTACTAGTAGCAGTACTCAGTGCATCGTCAGTGCAAGTTTGCTGCTGGAGCATGCATGTTCCCAGTCCGGATGCATGGAAAAATAATGCAATCGCAGCGCGTGAACCTTAGCTTCCTTAATCGTTTCGGAGACTCAGTCATGCATCCACCAGATCGAGGAGAAGATGAAGAAGAACGCGTAAGAATAATAATGCTGCTGGCTTGCTTTTTGTGGGCAGCTCTGCACTTGCTATGCTTATTTTTCCTTCAGTGGCGACCTGCTGGCTGGTTTCTCTGTTTCTTTGGTAGTAAAATGTTCTCCAAATTAAACCCATGTATGTATACTAGTAGTATTCTTCTTCCTCATGGTTAGTTACTTGCGCATAACGTACATTAGGGAAGTCATCAGTCACAGATAGACTCACTCACAGTTTGTGTCTGCCTGCCACCAAAATTCATTTCAAAAAAGGCAGTCCTCGCCAACACCAACAAAATGCATGTGATTCAACTACATACTCCAACTTGTAGAATAAAAAATGTGGCTTTAATTTGTAACAATATCTCAAGTCGTGATCGAGTTGTTCTGGTGTAAACGTTAGCTCGATCTCACTCAGAAAACTGACATTCATGGTGTAAGCCTACCTAGTACTGTAATTTCTTCCTTGCTGACCCAAACTGCATGCTTTCCCTGTCTGTGCATTGACTGCTCCATTTACCTGGTCCAAGTCAGCCGGAGTGCGGGACGATTGACTAGATAGCCGTGTACGGTCGGGCCCCGTATACATGTTGCTGCAGGCTCCCTCAAGGTCAAGGCCATCATTCAATCATCAATCAAAAAAAAAAAAAAAAAGGAAGAACAAACAGTGCAGTGGCCCAGAAATTGTACGTTCAACAAAACCGGGTAGAACGGACACGAGCCCACTTGATTGTCGTCACCTATTCTGTGTACGCTTTCCCACCCTGCTTTGTGAATCATTACACGGGTTTAATTTATTTGGCCCATTATTACGCCGTTACGTGTTTCTTAACACTTCTCATGAGAACGACATGAAGGTTTTGGGTAATTTGAAATTTGGGTAATAAAAACTGATGTCCAATATTAGCTCTGAAAAATACTACCAGCAAATAATTTTGCCCGATTTACCCAAATTCACAAAAACTAGCAAACTGCACATAATTTCAGCAGCAATCTTTATAAAAAAATACTCGCTCCATATAGAAAAAAGAAGTTGTTTTGGACAAAGTTTGGATTAAACATTAGGAACATAAATCATGAATAACTTTTAAGTTGTTAAGTTTAGAAATGTGAAAACCATATGAATAGATTTGTCTTGAAAAATATCTTCATAAAAGTATAAATATATCACTTTGTGATGAATATTTTTATAAAAATATGAAGTCAAAGTTATACTTTAGAGACTGTGTCATTGTCCTAAACGACTTCTATTTCCAGCATGGAGAGAGTATAACATAGCATAGACGGTTATTCGGAAAGAATCATGTACTAATAAAGTCATACGTTCAACTAACAAAAAAGTTAAAACAGAGAATATGCAATCTAATTTTGATTAACTTTGACTAATAATTAGAATAATAGTTTTAATTATTATAATTATAATATAAACTTTATGTGATTAAAGAATTATAGTATTCAATGATTATAGGTTTATAAGTATAAATAACATAATATAAAGTAGTAAATGTCAAATGTAATCCATGATAGTACTGTGTTATTCTTCTAGTTTTATAGCATAGGATAACTATCCATGTAATATCTAAACAAAAAATTAACCAATCATACACCGTATTGCTCTCTTTCAATTCTTTATGCATAAGGCCCCACGAGAAAGGCATCGCTCGAAGCCTCTTCTGCATGTGTACGCTGCTTCGCTTCTATCTTTCCATGGCCACGCCTGCTCCTGCTTCCAGTGCGTGCCGAGCTTGGCCGAGATCAGCGGCGTGCTGCGGGTTTGTTCCTGACACATGGTGGCTGGATTCCGTTTCAGGGCAACGAGCCCGTCGCCGTGGGCGTCACGCGTGCTGCTGCACCTCAAGACAACAGCCTGCTAAGACGCAGATGACGCGCGCCATCGCCCCGTCGCCGACTGGAGCAGCCCCAAGGTCGTGGAAGAGACGGGAGGGAGGCGACGCGGGGAGGCAGGGTGCGAGCGGCCGCATGCGAGGGCCGAGGCGGGCGTCGAGTGGCCGTGCGGGTAGGCGGGCGTTGAGCAGCGGCGTGCGGGACGACCAGAGCAATGCGTGAGGCTAGTGCGGCGAGGAGAACCGTCGAGCCGCCGTCGAGCCTGCGTGGCCATGCACGAAGAACCTGCGCGGACGGAGGAAACCAGATCGAAGCAGTGGCGTGCGCGGGAACAGAATGAACTAGAGCGCGCGAAGGAAATCTGCGGCGGTGGCGCAAGGGATCCGGAGAGGAGGAGGAAGAAACGAGCAGAGTCTTCCCAACGCTGATTCCATCGTTTCCTAGCGCATCGGTACAAGAGTAGACTCGGTTTCGTTCGGAGGAAACCGTTTCTCCGTTTTTTCTTCTCTCTCCATAATAAAGCCACTGCCACATCAGCAAATTGTTGAGTTGTCAAAGTAATTAATAGAGATAGAAACTATCATAAATACCCATTGGGACTGCCCTAACTCGTGTCTTACAAAACAGAACCAAACAGGCCTCGGAGACGTCGGTTTCCGCCACCCTCACATGGCCACATTATACTGCCTTGCCGCAGCCCGCAGGCGAGCAGCTGCGTACCCCTCCCCGGCTTTCAAGGAAGCCGGTGGTAGTACCGATAAGACTGAGCCCATAGTTCTCCCCTGTACCGGCAATCCGTTGCCGTGCAGTCAGAACTCAGAACCGGGGTTCCCTTGGGGGAGGGCTAACTGGATTGGTGCCTGGTGTTTGTTGAAATGTCTGTGCGGACTATGTTTCCTTTTGTCTCTCTTTACTATTTTCTTGAACCGGTTAGCTGCATCAATGCTAACTGAACATTGGTGCTGTCCACGTTGCAATATTCAGCACAACATTGTAATGCATCAGAGGATGCAAATGAACATCAGTTCCTGGCCACCTTGCGTTGTTTGATTTGGGCATTGCGGATTTGGATGCCGGGGATTTGCATGTTTTGGACTTGTTTGATGTCTGAGTATGACATGATAATGATATCTGCGTGCATAATATATGTGCATACTGTCTGATATGGTTCGCGTTTTATTCTCCCTGGCCTATTCGCGACGTGGTTTGCCCTTCCAGATTAGTTTTATGCGTGATGCTTATAACTGAATCTTACTGAGTCTAGTTATTATAATTTGGCTCTTTGAGCAGCTACTGCAGGCTGCAAAGTGTTCTCATGCTGTTATTAGTTTTTAGCGATATTAAACTGACTTTATTGAACCATGAGACATCCTAGTTCTTCATGGAACTGTATAGTTTGATGATTTTGTAGTGTCTCTCATTTCTACTTAACTTGTCATAATCGCAGAGATGCAATGGCAGTTTGTAGCTGTCAAGGATATCTGTGAAACTAAATGGAATTCAAATACCAATTTATTCTATGAATATTGGTATCACAGCCTTATCCAGCAAGTATGTTGTGCCCCATTTAGATACTTTTTTTGTCTGAGCTTGCTTGTAAATTTAATTTTGTTTCAGCGTAACCAATTCTTGTTGGTGCAACAATCACAGGAAAAGAAATAAGACAGGAGAGAGCTTGCATTTAATTAACTGTAGTGGTCGGAAGGTCTTAACATCTTCTGGATTAACTTTTGCTACATGCTATCTGCTGGATGATTTGTGATGCCATTATCGAGCCATGGACTTCTTACTTCTGGATAAGAACCCCATTTTGCCAATGGATGCTGACAAAATACTGCTGCATGGTTTATTAAAGCAAGAGCAATACATGCTTGTTGTCTGGTACACTCAGGAGGGTGTTGTGTATGTTGATGTTTCGCTTGTAGGGCATTCCATTGAGCATGGGAAGACACTTGAGATATCCTCATATTCTTCAACCTTAGGTTGTGTTCCAGAACATTTGCTGAAGAGCACATCTGAATATTGAAAGAACAGTATTTTTGTGATGATGCTTTTTTATTTGGTATGATGTTTGAGGTGAGTTGAGTTATTGAGTACTTAATTGGTATCAGTTCATCTCCAAGTTGTAATTGATACTATCAGATGAAATATTAATGGCAAAGTTGTTATCTTTTCAGAAACAAAAGAAAAGATGGATAAGAGCTCAGAGACCATAGTCCATAGGGAACTTCCAGTGTTCTGTCACAGACATCATCTTAATGTTCTCATGGAATCTGAAACAGAGACTACTAAAATGCATAGGGCTTTACCTGGACAGACATTAGTATGCTACTTGTTGTCCTATCTCTAGTAGTTCCTACAAGTAAACCTAGTTCATGATGCACATCCACTACATCTAACTTACCAGTGGTCTCAGGATACCATCTATATCAATGGTCGATGCTCCATTAGTATCACTGCATGAAGCTTGTGCTGTCAGGCTCTGAGTCTCACTTGGGTTTTGCCAAAAGTTTCTGTGTACACCACTTGAGCTCAGGCTATTTGCTGCAAGGCTGAGGTCTGACAGCAAAGGCTGCAGAGGGGTGCTTCCTTCAAGCAGGCTAACAACTTTTGACATCTTTGGTCTGAGTGTAGGTGCTGCAGTTGTGCATAACAGGGAAACATTCAGCATGAGGAGCGCCTCTACTGTTGAGTAATTGGATCCTAGATCTGGATCAACCAATTCCAGTAGAGTTCCTCTCTCATGTAGAACACAAGCCTGGAACAGATTTGGAAGATGCGGTTAAATTACAAATCAAGGTATGTACATCTGAATAACATAAAAACTGGTAGGGTTTGACATTCTGATATAACCTAATTTCCTCTGGCTATGCTGAAAATGGGGTACTGTTTCCTCATTTGGTTATTCTAGTCTAGAGGTAAAAAATCATAAGAATGTTAAGTTAGTATTAAATTCACTTCCATATGAAACATCCTAGTGTTTAACAAAAAAGGACCATGTCCCAACAATATGGACAACTCGTATTCGTAGCAGAAACAACTATCTGAGGTCATTGCTTTAAATAGCAAACCCCCATCCAACATGGTCTAAACTCCAAACTGATGTTTACGAATGGATCAAGATTCAGGAGTTACCCAATCTAAAAGATAAACAAAGTCTTCCTTCGGCCTGTAGTTTGTATTACTTTTTCCACTGACAATTTCCAAAACAACAACACCAAAACTATATACATCAGCTTTATCTGTTAAATAACCACGCATAGCATACTCAGGAGCCATGTATCCACTGCATGAATACAAACAATCAAGTGAGCTGTAAGATATGCAGTCGTATAGACTTACTAACAAATGCTCAGATAAGTTTTTCAAATAGGAAATGCTTAATATCATTAAGTTTCTTATTCAGGGAAACTGTCAATATTCTGCTTACACTTCATATTTCTCCAGTGTTTTTGCTATGTTAAATGATTTCAGTGTTCATTAAGTTTTTAGTGTTTTCCGTTAGGTCAAATGTTCCCATGTTCGTTGTATCCGTTGCTTTCAAACTGTCTTCCCTTCTAGAGATTCTTATTTGTAGCCTTAAGGTTAATAGGATTTTAAAGAAAACAAGGGTAAGAAACAAAAACACTTACATAGTTCCAGCTACTTTTGTGCTTATGTGGGTGTGATCATCTTCATTAAGCTTTGCTAGTCCAAAATCTGAGATCTTGGCATTCAAATCTTTGTCGAGCAGTATATTGCTGGCCTTGATATCTCGGTGCACTATCCTTATTGCAGACTCCTCATGCAAATATGCTAGACCTCTTGCTATTCCTAGGCAAATCTTATACCTTGTTCCCCAATCCATTCTCAGTCTATACTGCTCAACTGGACGCAGCAGGAACAATAACATTCCATAGAAATAGTATGAGTTCTATGTAGCATAAGTTTAAAAGGGTAAACCAAGAAACATGGAGAGTATGCTTACCGAAAAGAGCTCGAGCGAGGCAATTGTTTTCCATGTACTCATAAACTAGCGACAGCTGGTTTCCTTCTGTACAGCAGCCGTAGAGTTTGACAAGGTTTGGATGCTGGAGTGCAGATATCATGCCTATCTCATTCACGAATTCCCTATTCCCTTGTTTAGACCTTGATGATAACTGCTTGACAGCGATGATGGTGCCATCGGATAATAAACCCTGTTGAGTCAGTGAAGATAGTGTTCTAGCATAAGAGTTGTACTTTAGCAGTATGCATAATTTACGTGAGGAAAGCAATGCTAACTGACCTTGTAAACTGAACCAAATCCTCCTTCACCAATCTTGTTAGCTGCATCAAAGTTCCTAGTTGCTGCTTTGATTTGACGCAAGGTGAAGGAACCAATTTGCAGGTCAAGGGATCTGAGTTCTGCAGAAAGGATTTATGCTTGGTTGTTATACTAAGATTAATAGGGATAATTTCTTTGTTCCCACAGCAATATGCAAAAGATTTACTATACTGCCTTAATTGTTTTGTTGTCAAGGAAAAAAAAATTGAACTATGAGATCTCTGTTTATTTTGGATCCACGGTATTGTTTTGCAATTCCTAGTGCAGCTCTAGCATGTGGAGTTAGCCAAAAATTGAAAGATAGTTACCAGTTTATTAAATGAAACAAATGACAAAAATACCATAGTACCTTTATGCATTGAACTCTTTCTCTGTTTTTTAATACAAGAAATGCCGACAATCAGAGCAGTGAATATTGCTACAGTAGGGATTCCAATTGCTAAAGCAATAGATGCCCTTGAACTCCTTTTTTTGTTACTTCCGGCTTTGGGAGGCTCAACAGCCAAGGGAATCAGGAAATCTGAACATGAACAACATACACCACAACTTCCAGATCAGTATGGGAAATAGAAACTTTCTTTCAAAGCTATAATCTGCAGATATTCAATATTTGTGTCCTCCTATAGTAATTATTACTGGAATTGAATATGTAAAATTGAAAAATTCAAGATTCAGAGGAACAGACTTGGAGTTACAGATATTGCAGATATCAGTGGGCCATAAGAACCTCTATATGGGATGCCAGTTGTCCCTCTTCCTGCCCAATAGAACTGAATCTCTAGAGTGTGATTTGTGACATATGTTTGAAAAGTCTTGATAACTGGCTTTGCAGCTGCACCGGATGACTGTTCGATGTCAAAATCCTCTAGCACCATTCTTCCCTGAGGTTAAAGAGCCCATTTTTATATGACTGTTAACAAAGGAAAGTGTTATAATACAAAGGAAACTACTAACATCTAGTTTACCTGTATAAACACGTTGAATCTTCTTTTGCCAAGGCTATAATATGTGCTGTCATTTGTGAAAACGATTTCAGCAAAGTGGAGATTAACTGTGTAGCTTCCACTTAACATGCAAAGCCCATAATATGTGAGCGAAAGAGGAGAAAGACGGGCTTTGCTGTACAGATTTGAATTGGGCACAGCCAATTTTGATGCCCTAGTTGCTATGTAGTTGTCGTCATTTATGTTGTCATCCATGAAGTTCCCGGTGCTGCTGAATGCCCAGTTCAAGCCTGGGGATACATACAACAATGATGCCCCTTTGGGTGTTGTGTCAGCTTCATATTTAATTCCGTTAATAGTTGCTTCTTTGTCACCGCAATTTATATGCAATGAAGAGTGATCTGCGAAAATGTGTAGGTAAGTTCTCCTTGCAGCGTCGCAGATGAAACAAGAACACTTGCTGTGGTCTTAGCTTTTTTTACTAAAAAACAATATACTTTGTGTAAGTAAGCCTGAATTACCAGTAAGTGATTTTAAGGGGTTTGTTTATTTTGAGTTTAGCACTTTTACTAATAATCCTACAGGATATAGCAACTTGTAACTTATCCAGAGTTCATTAATCATTATCAATGCTGCCCTTGTCTGTCATAAAAAAAGTTTTGACCCCTTGGGGAAAGACCGTCCCCACAGCATTGCATTAAGAAGATTATAATAAGTTTCTCATGTGAAGACCGAGAGACACCCCAAAGGCTGGCTGTGCTGAACATGCCACTGAGCACCCAGGACACATGCCGACAGGGTGTATCTCAATGCACTACTGTGAATCAACACTTGGGATCAACTTACATTGTCCATTCGAAGCAACACATGGAAAATTCCTCTTTAAGCATGGCTGAATACTATTTCTGTGCACAGAAAGCAAACATGGGAGTTAGAACATTTTTTATTCCATGGTCTGAAGCAAGACAGGTCCATGGTCTAAATAGGAAAAGGTTATGTATTTTTTATTAAATTGCTAAAGCAATGAGCTAGGACCTGAACTCCCTGTCGTGAAGTTATTAAAAGATATGTATCATGCTTTAGCATGGCTGAATACTATTTCTGCGCCTGGATTCAGCTGGCCTAAACCTGAAACATGCCACGTCGTTTGTAAAACCTTGCAGAAATAGAAGGGGCCTCGTCGCCATATTGCTTGCTTTGCTTTGCGACGATTCAAACTTGAAAGAATAATGCACCAGCTGGTGAACTACCGAGTACTGAACTTTGAAGAGGCATGCATGCATTCTGATGCTTCTGAACCAACTAAAGATAGCACAGGCATGCCGACTTACAGAATGTAGCCTCCTGCTCGCCGGCGACCCACCCAAACTCAGCGCTATCACAAACTGTATCACAAGAAATTGGTGCTGCAAAAGCCCGTGACGTTTTCTTACTCTTGATTGATAGACACAACTCACGGCCGAAGCCGCCGCTCAAGCACACCACGAACCCCGACTGGATCGCGCCATCCAAGGATCGAGCCCGCGCTATGCTGCCTATACTATGAGCACCACCAGGACATGACGAACATAAGTACTGCATGGACAAACATGCGTCTGACTTATAGGACGCTCCCGATTTAGATAACATCGGGCACTGATTATTGACTAGCCAAGAATGGATTAGGAACATGACTGAGCCAGGATTATCTAACACAGACCACCTGCCGTTCCAAGTTAGATTGTCCGAACCTTCAGCTTCAGACACGCTATGCACGCAGTATTCCTCATGTGGCCTTGACTGGAGCCTTGGCCGTGGCCTCACCGGTCGGCGTCGGCGGCGACGTCTGAGCTTTCACATGGGTGAACTCTCGGCCAGCAGTTCGTCAATGACGTTGATGCGAATCATGGCAGATTGCAGGTGAGAGTGAGAGTGTGAGCCGTGTCCTAGGGCGGCAAAATCGATCAGGCACGCGGCACGCCCAACCCCCGTGCATGCGGACCGCAGCGGTGCGGTTGGTCGCCCGCTCGCGCGGCATTGTGCCAGCCCCGCCCGTCCGCTCGCAGGCACGGCCACCCATCCGCGGTCTCCTCATCCAACCGGTTGCTCGCTCGTGGCGTCGGCAGTGTGGCTGCGGGGCGTGTTTTCTGTGGGGGTCTTTTTGAGATAGAGATATCCAAGGGAAGGGGCTTGATGAAAAAAATACCACACTCCTAAACCGTTATGGACCTGCATTGCACTATAAAAAGTTTTCTTTGAGAGTTGATCAATGACATCCCTAAAAGTTAATGGATAGTGCATTTTACTCATTCCGTAATATGGGGTCCTTAGTTACATGTACATAGAGGTATTGAGCATTTCTTCTCTATGCAGCCACCAGTTAAACAAGACTGGACATAGAAAGAAAACTAAACTGGTTCAATGTTATTTCCATCATGACATGTATCATGGATGCATTTCAAATATAGAAACATTTTATCAGTTTCTACTATCGTGTATGAAGACCATTAATCCAGCATTTGGCATTGTATTAACACACCAACTTAGAAAGTTGAAGTTGTACTTTCTTAACTTTTATGATAGCTCTAAAACATCCTGGAGAAGAAAGGCATGCGTTATTTTCATGGATGTCTGTAGGTATCGGTTCATTGACCTATCTAATTGTAAGAGATATGGCTTCTTCATGCAGCGTTGATGCCTCAAAGTGTAGAAGCAGGTTATTACTCACGCGATCTTGTTTCTTCTTAGTAACCATCCAGGTATGTTCCCGGTGAGTGAATTTCCAGTTAGATATCTGCAGGCAATTTTCGTACAAGTACATTTAAGAAAGAAGCACAATGAAGTATCATGTTTATTTCAATTTATGAAAATACCATTACTTACATGTAATCTACAACTCCCATGCTAGCAAAAGAAGGTGGTATTTCTCCACTCAGTTTATTAAAGCTGAGATCCCTGCATAGACAATGTTATGATAAAATATGTGAATAATAAAACATTCTGGCACTTACATAAATTGTGATTTATTACAGATGCTTAAGAGTTGTCCATGTGCCAATGTAAGGAGGTATGCTTCCACTGATGGAACAGTTCCTTAGTACCCTACATTTGAGTATCATATAAGATATGGCAGACAACATATAGCAAGCTTGAACTTCAGTGAACCACAAACCTACAATTTGTTCATGGATGTCATTCCACTTAAATCAGGGAAAGATGAACCACTACCTCTAAGTTCACTAATCCTCCTGTTTCACACAGAAACACAACCAAGATTTAGGGAAAACTAATAATATCCTTTTTTTATGGTGGAGCAGTAAGGACTTATATACCCAGTCAGTGATTATCATTATATATATGTAAAATTATGAGAACAATAATTTCGAACATTTTTGCTGACATACAGATCAGAAAGGTTTGTCAATTCAGATAGGCTCGAGGGAATTGGCCCTTCCAACAAAGATCCTTCGATTTGCCTGCACCAAGAGGAGTTACATACTTACATTACATAAAGAAGGTATAATCATGTGATTTCTGCGGGTACAAGATATGTTTCGTCATAAATTCACTGACTCACAATTTTTCAAGCCTTTTCAATTTTCCCCAAAAGTCAGGCATCCTTCCGGAAAAATTGGTGCTAGAAATCCTCCTGTTACCAGTATCAATAGTTAAAAATTAACAAAATCTCTTCAAGTGAAACGAAGTGGGAAAAGAATATAGATGGAGTAGTCTTACAAATCAGTTAAATTACTGAATAGCGAAAGAGCAGCTGGAAGGGGTCCAGTGAACTCATTGGTTGATAATATTCTGAGTTACAGGATGAGAATGTAAGTCATCAGAATCTGCATTGACCAATAATCATATCTTCTCTGTGTGCATTTTAAGACAAATACACTCACAGCTTCTCTATTCGATTTAGATGCCCAATTTCAGGAGGCATTGGCCCATGGAACTCATTGCTTTCAATGCTCCTGCAAATTAATTTGCCAGCCATAATTCGGAAAGGGAACTCATAAAGTAACTAACAGAAATACTAGTTTCTTTCAGGCTCTTACAGGTTAGTCAGGGTTGTGATCTTTGTGAGAACCATGGGAAAAGGCCCTGACAATCTGTTCCCCATCAGTGACCTGCATGGCTTTGGCATCAATAGATCAACAACATGCTATGTGAATTGTGATTCTGTTTGTTCTGACAGAATGAATTATTAAAATCTATTATATCCTGATACCTTCATTTGTCGTAAATATGTTTTAGGCTTATCATCGGAAATCAAATTCATTTAGT
This sequence comes from Chrysopogon serrulatus, assembly GCA_015844335.1. Classification (NCBI taxonomy): domain Eukaryota; kingdom Viridiplantae; phylum Streptophyta; class Magnoliopsida; order Poales; family Poaceae; genus Chrysopogon; species Chrysopogon serrulatus. The sequence goes on from JADLZL010007202.1 coordinate 53,642, forward strand.
GCATTAACGGCATTGCCAAGGGTATTATAGTCTGATGAACAATAATTCACTATTCTAACAAGACTGCAAAGGGAGACTACTAGATTGTTGGTCAGTGCTAATTTATTTATTTATTTATTTGTTGTGTTGAACCTAAAAATATCTGAACTACTGAAAAGGTAGGCATAAGTGCACAGTTGGTGACTAGTATTCACAAAGCTGTCTTTTTTGACGTAGGGCAAAAGCCACCTAATCTATCACAGATTGATGGGGGAAAAATGTGCTTGGGGGTGGTGTAATTTGTTCTATCTTAGATGTTCCTTGCCGACACCCTAAGCCCTACACTATAGACGAGACAATGACTGGCTTCACAAACTCCAGGAAAATCACTAGCCAGTGGCACGTATCTTTCCTGAGGCTCCATGATTAGCTCCAGACACTACATTTTGTTCTACTACCGGTCAACTAGTAGTCAAGCAAACAATGGGCAGGTGAAGTGCAAGGGCACTCACAGTCCTTGTAACTTCATCCGGGCCCACTGGTCAGGCACTCCACCATGAAACAAGCTCCTGCTTAGATCTCTGCAGCACGGGAACAACAAAGTTACATTTTCTTTATTTATTTCTTTATGATATTATTATTATTATTATTACTATATGTGTATTATGCTGCTATTGCTCTCAACAGCTGAAGCTTGCAGCAGAGATGAGTTTGACCAACAGTTGACACTGAGAACTCACAGCTGGAGGAGGTTGGGGAGGTCCGCAAAGTCAGGCGGGAGCTCACCGGAGAAGTTCTGCCCCTTGAGGAATCTGCAAATCAAAGATCATCATGTTGCCAAGAGCCAAACCGGGTGATGTGGTTTTGTTGGCTCAAGTCAAGGAATTAAAGAAAAGAAAATTGGGTCAAAACTCAAAAGGAGTGTGAACAAGTGAAAGCTCACATCTCGGTGACATGGCAGACGGTGCCGTTGGAGTAGGAGCAGTCACAGTGCACCCCGGAGTCGCCGCGGTCGCAGGGACCGGCTGCGCCGGCAGTGAAGTCCCAGCTGGACACACGGAGTCTGGCCGCGATCCGGCGAAGGACGCGCACTGCGAAAAGGAGATTGCAAGAACACACGGTTTCAGCGTTTGAGTGGAAGAGAAAGAGGAGGAAAAACGAATTTGTGGTTATTAGTTGCAGCTCAGGCAGGCAGCAGCATGTTGGGCATTGCTCATCTCCATTGCTGGTTTGCAGCTGAAACTCTGATCAGTGATCAAATTCACACTTTTTTTGACCGAAGATCAAATTCACATTTACTAGATGATATGTGAGCATCCAACCAAAGGCGCTTCGCCCTGAATTTCCAGGTAAGCGCTCCCCTAGTAAAGTTCTTGATTTCTTTATCTCCCCACAAAGAGGAACTTTTGCTGTTTCTTGGAGTTTCTTTGGAAAGTGTTACAGCAATTATATGCAGCTCAAGAGTCAAGAGTGAAGAGTCCGAAGCAACTTGTTGGAAGCTGGACAAGAAGGCTGCCCTGCCAGGCAAAGAACACATGCTCCGTGCACAGCCTTTTTCCATTTTTCATTTTTGGCCTCAAAACCAGTGAGGCAACAACTGAACTGAAAAAAGAAGATGCAATGCAATCAATCAATGCAGTACAGTTGTGGGGCGGGAGTAAAATACCTTCAGCTGGAGCGAGGCTCGGAGTCGGAGGAGCGGCAGCGCCATGGACGGCCTCGGCGAGCAGCAAGCCGAGGAAGAACACTATGCAGAAGAAGAAGAAGCTCCAGCCACATGGACATGGACATGGCGGCCTACACGCCATTATCTCTATTATTCCAAGTGGAGGTGGTGATCAGGTGGAAGTAGTAGTGGAGGGACCGGAGAGAGGAGTGAGTGACTTGGCTGCTGTCTCTAGTCTAGGCGAAGAAAGGAGAGGTATCTACCGTCTTTTTTGTCTCATTTAAAGGCGTCTCACTGTCTCAGTCTTTTGGAGTCTTCTCCGCAGTATCATTGGCGACAATGGCATGGGTGCCGCTGCACTATCTCTACTGCACCTCGCTACCTCCATGCGAAGCTGAATTGCTTTTTGGTTGCGCTGCAGCTGTGACTGTGAGAATCTCTGCGTATGGTATGGGAAGCCGTTGGCGACGAGGAGCAGTGGTTGGTCCGCTTGCGGCCTTGCCTGGTCTACTTCTGGTTCCGGATGCAATGCTGCTATATATCTTTGTGGGTAATGCCTGCTGAATTTTGTTGATTTGTTCCAGATAATCTCTTTTTTTTTTCTAGTTACCTGCAATGCTTAAAGAACACCATGCAGATAATAAAGTTATTAGGCAAAATCAATTAATATTGCTCCTTCCAGCCCAATGATTGGTCATCTGTATCTACAACTTGGGAACACCAGACGTACTGACGTATTACCAGTTTGTTCTTCAAATTTCGGCGGTCAGCGGGTTAATAGTGCTATGAGACCGAGAGAAAGGGATGTTTTCGACGTGGATTATGTCAAAGATTTAAGAAATTGTATGATTCATGCTCTTTGAACCGAATGAATTAGGAACCAGGAACCATCCAGCACACCTATAACAAGGAAAAGGAACTAATCATGCACTTAACAGGTACACCTTCTCGATCACCGATGTGAACGCTCTCTTTCAACATCCCAAGTAAGTACAGTACGTGGTATTACTACTGTAGTTTTCATGCACATTTTTCAGGGTTCCTCTTTTGTTCTCCAGTCCAACTTTCCAGGCTGGCGGTGGTGGGATTGTCGGTCCCGACCGGAGTCAAATTGTTGACTCGCTCGTTCAAACGACGTCAACGTTGAACGGCTGAAGACCAATGCAATAGAGCGACGGTGCATCGCTGTCTTGCCAACCTGGAAGATTGGATTGGGGCCGGAATAGACGTGTCTAGCAGCTAGGACAAGCGAAGCTCTTCTGATCCGCAGCTTCGGTGCCGCCAAATAAAATTCGCGTGGATTTGGATTATTCTGCGGACACCTCTGTTAGATTAGGCACCTATCAGTGTCAGGTAGTTGAAATGTGTGTCTCTTTCAAACATTGATCACCCCATAATTTCCAATCACTACAGTGCCCTAGTCAACCAGTAGCACGCATCTTATCAAGATTTGTTTGAGCCTATAGTTAATAATAATAATATATGACCGAGAATATTTAAAATCTATATTTTTCCTTGTGGCGCATCAGTATTTAGGATTTTTAATTAAGAATCATATCATCATCATCATCATCATCATCTCATCATCATCATCATCATCATCATCATCATCATCACACTATAAAAGAGCGAGTTTTTTGAAGGGAGACTCCCCTTTTATAATAACCGTCAGATTCATATGTCGACTTACATGAGCCATCCAACGTTTGAGATCTTACTCTTCCTTCTTAATAGCCGTTCGATCTTCACATAATGTTATATGAACCGTCCGTCACCAAGATCTTACATAATGTATCACCCCCTCTCATATCAATCACGATCTTACATAGCGGAACAAGATCGAGGCCGCTGTCCAGGTGAAGTACGTCCAGTTGATCTAACCTTGCCATCGGGTTGCTGTGATGCCGCCGCCATATGGATTGCTGCCGGCCGCCGCTGCCGCTAGCTAGGTTTGCCGTGGCCTTGTTGGGCTCGTGGTCGTTGCTTCCTGCTCGGTTTCGCAGCTAGCTAGGTTTGCCGCCACCATGGCTTCCTAGCTGCTCGGTTTCCCGTGGCTTCGTTGGGCTCCTGGCTTTCGATCCCTTGTATGCATCAAAGTGACGCACTTAGGAAATACTTGATGGCCGGTAAAATCTGCTGATACCTGGCTGCTGCGTACTGCTGCATGGTACTGTATGCATGCGTAGTACTCAACTACTACAAATGCATAACACAATTACATAATTTGCTTCTACATTGCATTCACTATTGATTTATTTGTCCATATTTGTAGCTCATCGCAATGTCCGATGGTGGATCTTGGACAGACATGGTCATGGGACTGGATGACAGTCCTCTTCAGGTTGAAATACAAGACTACGAGGATGTGCAGGCTGCAGCAGGTGTTGAATTAGACGTGCAGGCAGCAGCAGGCTGCAAGCTACATAAGGCCGGGCAGGGCTACGATGTTATGAGTGTGATGGTGGCTTTTTGGAATTTATTCAAATTAAAGCAGATCGGTTCGGCACGACGGCGGCCATCGCCTGTATCGCCGGGGCCTTCATGGAGATGGAGCACCGTTTCGCAGAGAGGCCTCCTTTCTTCAGTCGCGACTGCTATCTCCGTCTTGCTGAGTTACGTATTTTCAGCATTGATGTCTTCGGTAAGTTCTGCGAACATTGAGAGTCATGTCTTCTGACTTTTGTCTCTGATCTACTACGATGAAGCCAAGAAGGCCTGCACCAAGTCACGATCGCATGTGTTGCGAACTCGCGATCGATGTCATGGAGTCGTGGACTGCGGCAAGCCGGTGTCGTGTGGTACTGGCGTCTGCATACTCGGTTACGTCCTTGCTTTCCATCATGAGTGCCTTCAATTACTTTAATTAGGGCAGTCTACATGCTCCAATCCAGGTTATGTGCTTGCTTTGCATTTGCATATGTCAGTGTGAACCAGATGTGTGCCATCTGGCAGGAAGGGATAAAAAAATGTTGCAAGTTGCAACTTTAATCAAGTAGATTAGAGTACGATTATATTGTTATGTGTATATTAGATCATAGAACGCGCATTACTGCCTTATAGCATATGCAAGGTGTGCATGGAAGATCTCAGCATGCATGTATATGTTTGAGTGAGTATATTTTCAGCCCCCACCGTGCATATGAGTTTGGCTTCAACTTAAAATATGAAACTGGGTAATTAACACCCTTTAACTCTCAAAAGTAAATAAATTTGGTCATCTTGCTGGTTTCAAAGGTATTAGTTTGTATTTTATAGAAAAAATAAATTTATTTATGTTAGAAAATTATGAAATTAACTATTGCTGATCTATTTAAAGTTATTCCAAACTTATTTATGCCTAGATTGTTTTATTTCTTGTGGTTTGGTTTGTTAATTAGAACATGAACAAATTAGATTCAAATAATTCCAAATAGAGTGCCAACAGATATATAACATTAAAAACTTAACAAAATGGCCTCTTGTAAAAGGTGTAGGAATGAGGCACTGAGTGCAACATACATATGTTGTACCTTGTTGTTTAATGAATGGCAAATTAATTAAATATAAAGTAGTACTATTTGTATGCATGTTACTTGTACGCTATACCTACCTTTTTGATGCTACATTTTTCATGAAATTAGCCGGCAAGTTTCTTTAGCATATTTAGAGATCATTGCCCATTTATGTTTGCCATTTTTACATTATTGCTGGTCGTTTGAAGGGAATTCAGCAGGGAGCATAACCATTTGTGTAGCCTTTTTTTCATCAATTCAGTTATGCAATTTAGTCTAGAAAAAACTCATTTATGCATGCGCAACTGCAGATCAACCGGATGATGACCACAGCCTGAAACATAGGTGCTGTGATTCAAAAAACTGTTGTTCCAAGCTGCATTTCGTGTATGTGAATAATATTTACAAATTTAAACCAATTTTTAATGCGGTCATATGACTTTGAGACTGCTTCTATATGCATTATAAAAATGAGGATTCATGTTTGAGGTCTATGCATTTGAAAAATATTTTTGCATGAGACTGATTTTTTATATAGTTATAATAATTGGAGTTAGAAATTTGATTGTTATTCTTCGATTATTAAAGAATTTTTATAGCACGTGCGTGTCGCACGTGCATCTCCACTAGTACTATATAACACTCGAGTGTTTCTTACCCTACTCAAACACTCTTTATTCTCCTTTGTCTACCTTCTACATTTCTAGTGACCTTAAAAGACAAATATGAGGAATCAGAGGGTGAAAGGCCAAAAATAACGGTTGTGGCAGGCACAGGGGTGGCGAGGCGAGGTGGCAGGGCGCTACTGACTTGGGGATCAAAAGACACAATTCAGCCGGCACTGGAGCAGCTGCAATCATATTAGCAGGGCAGGTTCTATGTTTTCGAAGGCCTTAGGGCAAACATGACATTAGGCCCTTATGGCTACTTATATGTTCAATTCTATATGTGCTAATTATGCAACGCATAAAAAGTACATATGTATGCAGAAGATGGATACTAGATAAATGTTTCTTAGGTAACATTGAAAAATTTGGCAAAACCTAAATTTTAAGGAAAACATATGAGAAATAATAGATGTAACCAACTAGATGTCCAAACTTATTTTACATAGCAACAAATCCAAATTAAGAACAGAAAAACAAGAAGAGCCCTAAGTCCCTAACCTGTAGAATGATCGCTTGATGCCTTGATCCTGTCCTGATCGGATGATCGGCAACAACATAGTCGGCAACCACTCACCGGCTGATTGCTAGAGACCGAGACTCCGAGAGGGAAGAGATGAAGAGGCGAGAGGGAGTAGTCATCACCAAATCGGCCATGACCAGTGACGAGGACTCAAGGGGTCGCGACTCTTGTAGTCGCAATGTGGAGTGGCAAGTTGGCAACACAACCAGGATACGTTAACAAGGTTGTTATTGGGCTGGACAATGGATATATACAGGGGATATATATATGTCAGGGTATGGGCCCCTAAGTAAGCTGGGCCCTAGGGCGTTGCACCCGCCGCACCCCCTCTGCTACGGCCCTGCATATTAGTAGCTTTGACGCAGTTAGGTAGGTTATCAAGGGATAAGGTGACTGTTGTGTATCTTACCATGTACAACCACATGAGATGAGGTAGGCGGGTGAGATGGGAGGAGGGAGGCATTGGCCATGGAAGGTCAGTGAAAAAGAAATGGCTAATGATTGAACAAGAAAGGAGAGTTGTTCAAACTTGATCAAGTGGGTTTTGGTGGACTGCATGACAAGATTAAGCGACAATGAATTTCATGAAGATTGCACAACCTGTGTTTTTATTATATGCTTTATTGTGAGCTTTATATTAATTGTCATCAATTATAAAAAGGGAGAGATTGTAAGTGTATAAAATTTTATTAGTGGGTTTTGGTGCTCACTACAAGAGATTTGGCTTTCAATGACAGACTGTCATCACAGAAGGTGGGTCACTAACCACCTTCTATGACTAACTTGGAAAGTTTTTTCATAAATCTCATGAGAACAGACACTGCATCATTAGCTGGTGCCAACAATACTCAAATATAAAAGGTGTCGACATGTGTCTAATGACATGTCATAGCTGATGTGATGGGTGATGTGGCAACTGACATGACAAAAACACGGTAACAAGATAAATCGTCATAAAGTTGAATTGGCCCAATGGGCCAATATGACATGGGCTATTGCTATGCTCTAATTGTTATAGAGCTAGCTGATTTTTGATTTGGGCCAAGTTGATTGAGGCCTTTTTTTTACAAAAAAACACATTGAAGCACAAGTTGTCCAAGCTCATCTATCACATCTTAATCAAGCCTAGTTAAGATAACCTTTTGGATCAATTAAATTATCATCATAGTTAATACAGTTGAGATGTGGACCAATTTATTTGATATTAATCTAGTAACCATGCAATTCATATTCATTCATTCAAGTTAAGAGTTTCTTGGACAACTGCTTGTTCTAGATATTTAACCTTTTGGCATTGCCCAAACTTGTGAGACAAGATAAACACCTATTGATAGTTCCAATAGCTTAGAAATGTTGCAGTACTTCTTCCATGGTGCAACATAATCAACATGCATCGCAATATATCAATGCATTAGTAAAAATGATGTTACCTTAATGCCTGACTGGCAAATGTATAATAGAAATAAGACCTCAAACTATGTTTATGCCATTATTAGCCAACTCACTAGGTGAACTAAGCACCACACATGTGAACAATTCCACGACACAGAATGCAATTGAATGGAGTAACTGATAGTTGATGCGTCATGTATACATGGAGAAAGGCATCACTTAAGCAATAACCAAGAAAGGCATCACTTAAGCAATAACCGCAATATTATATGGGCAAAAGAGTTGATGCTGAACTTCAAATGCTTATCTATAACTACTATAAGCCTAAACCCCACTAAGCTAATTTTCTTGATTGTGATTGGTTGAGCCTTCAAGAGTGATGTCATCTTACATCATCAAGGGAGTTACCTCCACTAAAGCTAATTTATCTCCCACTAGCTATTTCTTTTGAAATAGGAAAAAAATCTTAGCACCTAAACCAAGTATCGTAATTAAAATCCAATTGCACCATGGTGTTCCACACGATAAACTCTTCAAAACAAGACCCCATATGGATATATTTTGAGAACTTTTTACAAAAATTTAAACTATTTCTAAGCAAACCCGTTTGTAAGAAAACCTATCAAAACTGCATATCACATGGATTACATGTGTTCCTCCAAAACATACATAATTTTATGAAGAAAAACTCTTAGAATTTTGGAAGGGGATGACCCTCGGGTATAGTAGGGGTGGGGGTTCGGGTAGATAAGATTTAGGTGATGTCTAGTTCAAATAATCTATACCATGTATGTTAATAGATACACGCAATTAACCTACTACATATTAACCTATATATATATATATATATATATATATATTAATTATATATATTATATATATATATATAATTCGATCATTATAAACTTTACATTTGTACTTTATACCCAAAGAACAACGCGGGCATCCTACTAGTATCTCTAAAAGACAAGTATCTCTAAAAGTTGGTTGTTCACAAAAGTATTCCTATGTAGTACTAGAAGGTTAATGGTTGGTTGTTCGTCAAACAGTGGGGAGCTAGCATACACAAGAATAGTAGCATGTGCTAGTTTGGTGGGAGCTAGCAATGAGGTTTCCTACCGCTCTGCTTGCTTGATGCCATTGTCAAGGTCGGTTGCTGCTACCCAGGTCTGCCCACCGCCTTCAAGTAGGGTATAGGATGTTGCACTATTAAGGGATCAAAGTCTCATTATGTGTAGGTATATTGTGCTCAAAAGATTACTAACATATCCTAAAATACCTTAGAGTTGGAACCCTAAGCTGAGTTGGCATAGTGTTGTTCTACATTTACCAAAAAAATTCGATTAGATTCCCTCAGAATCACCAGGAGCTTTATGGATAGCTGCCGGCCGAGAGTGCGTTGCGGCCGTGGAGAGAGAAGAGGTGCCATGCCGCCGGGAAAGAAGGAGGCGCCGGCCTACTTCCACTGTTGCTTCTAAGACCCAATATTTAATTATTAGGCCTGAAGTAGGGGCCTAGCTATAAGAGCCACGGCCAAAGAGTCGCTCTGCATGTCGAATCAAAATTGGCGTCGATATGCACCCATAGGGAAGGTACTCGCTGGGCGGGAGGGGCACCACCGATGGGGAGATTCACGCCGCTGCCTGTGTTCTGTGCGAGTGCTGGGAAGAAATGTCCCAAACAACTGGATTTGGGCTGGGGATGACCCAACAAGAATTGAGTCTGAGGTGAATATTTTAGGGCTCAATCAAATTTAGACTCTAGTTGAAGCTCTGTTAGAGCATATTTTTTTTACTAAGACCCAATATTTAATTATTAGGCCTGAAGTAGGGGCCTAGCTATAAATGCTCTAGTTGATTTTTTCCCTAAACTCCTAAATTTTAGGATAGGGACCAAGTAGGGGTTTGGGTAAATTTTTAAAAAAGCTAGAAATGCTCTAAGAACAGGTTTCTAAACAAATTCTCGAATGGAGCTGTTTCGTTTCACATAGTTTGGTTGGAAAAAAAAAAACAGCTCGAACAACTCTAGAGCGGGTGTGGAGCTGTGCAAATGGGTCTCCTAAGATGTCATCGTTATCTTGCCACGTCAGCTGATTACCACAGTTAGGCCTTAAACAGCCAAGTAAAACCATCCCGTGAACGAAAAAAACAAAGGAACACAGTAGCTTTCCGTTTGTTTCCTTTTCGTGGGAATTAGGGAAGGCAAAGCCGAGCCAAAGCCAGCGCCGCCGCCCCCACATCCTACTCCCCTCGCCGTCGCTGAGACGTGGCGGACTGCCTCCCGTCCCATGGGCTGCGCAGGATCCACCCCGGCCACCAAAGATGCCGGAGGAAGTAGCGGTAAGAGCTCACGATCCCGATCCCCAAGTTATTTGCTTCGCCCGGCGATCCGTGCGGTTGGAATCGGGGTTTTGTTGGGGGAACTACGGCTCTTCGGTCTCAGAATTTTAGGTCTCTTGCGAGATTGCAATCTTGGGAGGGCTTTGTGCGGCGCAATGCGGTACTGATTGGGGTGAAGGGAATTGCGACCGATCGTGTGGTCGGAGTTCCAGTTGGGTCAGATTATGAATTCGAGGTCTTTGTTTTTTTTTGTGAAGTCTTGGGGGCGATAAGAGTGATGCCGTTGTGGGGTACCTATTATTGGTGGAATTATATGGTTAAGGATCAAGTCACCTGTAATTGATCCTATTATTGGTGGTTTCCTGGATGGTGGTAGCCCGAAAGAATTGCCAGAATGGAATGGTCGTCGCTCTTGGTGCCGTAGTTATTTGTGGAATCCTTTGTTTTCTAGTAGTATGTCTTTTGTAGATATTTGAGATTGTGAGGAAACATTCCTGTGAATGTGAGGATAGGCTGTGGGGCTTGTACTGCTCCTGTGATGGCAATAACAGAGTGTTCCTTCTGAAACATCTAAGTGCCACAGAAGCCTGAACTGGACCCGTGTTTTGCTTTTGCATATCTGATTTCTGAACAGTATGTGGATCATGCTATAAATCAGTTCCTGACATGTAGGTACCAGAGCTGGATCTTAAATTCCATGAAGAGGCATTAGATTGTCTTGATGAGCTGTCCTTTTGTTTGTTGCTCCCATAGCTGTGTGAGGTGGTATGATGAGTGGCTATGAGATATATCATATATGGTCAACTTGGCAGTGTGTAGTGTCATACTTGTATCTGGAACCTTCAAGACAGTTGACTGATGACGATATAGTGTGTGAACATGCTTATATCCTTGATAGTGATCCATGGGTATCATCTTTTATACTTGATCTGTCTGTTTCTTTATTTGATAACATGCAGTCATGCACAGCTACGCATTCCTTTAGAGTGACTCAGTTCTGATTTTGGATGCCTATACACTTATGACCAAATAAAATTTTGATTGCCAAACAGTGATTGCCATTCTTTCTGCTTGTATTTTTAGTGCTATCTGGCATTTATTCTTACAGCAACCCACTGATTCATATCATTTATTTAGATGTGGCCATTTCCATATTTGAAGTTACATGGCAGTTCATGAAGATTTAAATATTAGGAATATAAGCACAATATTATTACTGTTTACATTGTATAGAATTGTATTTTTGTGGTTTCGACTGAGAAGCTTATTTTCTGAATCGTAATGGTAAATGTTTATTGAGGAATATTGTTCAAGCATTGCATTTACATCTTGTTCTCGGCCATATTTCCCTCTTGGTTTCTGGAAAATCAGCTGGTTAGGTTGTGCAATCACTAAAATTAACTAATTAATACCAAGAATTGATAGGAAGGATAAACTTGCTAGTTGCCCTAGAAGATGCATTTATTTGTGTTGACTAGACTACATAGTAAGAAAGTAGTTACCTAGCACAAAGAATAATGGTAGGAACTATAATCTAAAGATTAACTTTTTTTTTTGTTCCTTCAAAATGTGTGCGAGGGAATCACTGAATTGTTTACTCCCAGTTTTATGTATAAGCATGTTCCTGCCTTGTATACGTGTTCGTTCACAGCATCCTTGTATCATCCCAGCCATAAGTCATAACACTTTTACTGATTTGCTATGCTGATTAAACCTTGAAGATTCTACATGCTTAACTAATATAATTTTTTTTCACCTTACCTTGTGATGTTTATGTTATAATATGCAGATGGCAATCATGGCACTAAGAAAGTGAGGAAGCCCAAAGCTTGGAAGCATCCCCAACCGATAACCATGGCCCAGCTCAGGCAGATGCGTGAGGAGTTTTGGGACACCGCTCCTCACTATGGTGGTCAGAAAGGTATTCTTATCTTTGGTTTTGTTCACTTGTCCTCAGTATCTTGTTTCGTTTGTATGAGTTGAGCTAACCCATCTTCCTTTTATCTGCTTGGATGCATAGTTGCTTACATTTCAAGTGGCACTCTTCTTACCCCTTGCACTGATAATTTTGAACCTTGTACAGAAATTTGGGATGCCCTTCGAGTTGCATCAGAATCTGAGGTATCCCATGCACAGGCTGTTGTGGAAAGTGCAGGCATAATTGTTTCTAATGCTGATCTGACTCTCTGCTATGATGAAAGGGGTGCGGCTTTTCTGCCTGATTCTTTGCCTTTCTGTTATCCTTTCACAGATGTTCATCTTTTTAATAGGTCTGTTTAACATTCCAGGTGCTAAGTATGAACTGCCCAAGTATGTTTTGAGTGAACCAACCAACCTTATCCGAGACAGCTGAACGGCAGCCGTAGGAAGACCTACCGTTGTAAAAACTGTAAATGACTGCAGATGCCAAATTGATCCCTTGCTTGAGTGTCCTTGTAACTGGAGTGCGCTTGAGTAACTTTCACCTTTGCTTTTGGCAACGTTCGGCAATAGGGTTTTCTATTGTTGTTAGTGGCATACGGTGTACTCTACTCCTCCACTTCTAGTGTTCAGATAAAGCTTTTCCGTACCCTCCTCTATTGTTCTTGCCTTCTTGGTTCTACTGTAAACATGAGTCTGCTTAGAATTCTTTGGAGTGAGAATGCTGCTTAGACTGTTCTCGTCCACTACCATGATACCAAGTTGGACCATACATTTTAGAAACATTTCGCATCTCGTGCCATGAATTATATTACCGCCAGATTTAAATTAGCAATCATTATCTGGTCTGATCTGACATTGCAAGTGAATACATGATAAGTAGGAAATCACAATCTAGTTTTACATTATTGCAAGATGTCTGATGATACTGGAGTTTTGTGAAACGTGGCAGTGGTAGCAAGTCTTCTGGAATCTTACACGCTGAAGAGATTCAGGTCCTGATGCTGATTCATCTAGTGGTAGTGTGGCATGGAGCCTGAGAAGAGCCTGAACCGGCTGAATGCCTCCTCCATTGCCATCACCATCGCCAGCAGCTCCAGATCCATCCCTCCTCCATCTTCGTTGGCGGTGGCGACAGCGACAGCGGCGACGTTCCTCCTCTCGCAGAGCGCAAACCGGCACACCGGGCAGTTGCCGTGCCCCTTCACCCAGGGTAAGATGCACCCCTGGTGAAACATGTGGTTGCAGGGCGTGACCGCCACCTGCTCTCCAGGCAGGAATGTCTCCAGGCATATGGTGCAGGCCTTCTCTTCTTCGGTGGGTGCCGGTGGTGTTGCACTCCTAGTCCGGAGGATGTCTCTGCCACCGCCGCCGCCACCGCCTTGCTTCTTCTGTGGATCCGGTGGCCTGTATTCCTGCTTCCTTAGCTGATCCATGGCCTCCCTGAACTCCTCATCAGTTAGTCCAGTGTCTTCTTGCCTCCGTCTCGGGTTTAGAGTCGCGCTAGTGCCAACATGGACATGCCGGGTTTGGAATGGTGTGTGTGGCTGCAAAGGGTGCCTGAGCACAACATCAGTTGGCCAGATGCTACGGGTGATGATGGTGTAAAATGTCCAAAGTTTAGGCCTTGTTCAGTTGCAACGAAAGTTGCAACATTCTCCACTCTCTCTCCATCACATCAATTTCTACCCGCATGGATGGAGCATTAAATGTTAGTAAAAAAATAACTAATTATACGGTTTAGTTGTAAATCACGAGATAAATCTTTTAAGCCTAGTTGGGCCACGATTGGACAATATTTGTCAAATACAAACGAAATGCTACAGTGCAGGGAATGCAAGTTTTTCACGACCTGAATAAGGCCTTAATGCAATTGAAGCTCAGATTGAAAAGGCAGGCAGACAGAAGAGTCTTTTGAACTGTACCAGGAACTGGAACGCTCGAACGGTCGTCTTCTGAACCTCTGCTCCGGAAAGCTCCCAGTCCCAGGGTAATCCTGGATCAAAATCCAATGGCTTTGAACTTGCAAAATGAACAGTTAAATTTCCATCTCACTGCAGTTACTGCTTATGAATGAATTCAAATCTCTCTGGAAACGTGCAACGATGAGAAAAAATTGAGTTGGTATGCTACAGTACGGTACCCCATGATGCAGAGGCCAAGGGGAAGGGGACCTCCTCCTGGATGGCAACTGACGGTACAAGGCGTACTCAAGCTCACGAGGCACGGGGCCGTACTCCGGCCCGTAGCTCCCATCTGGCCGCCGGCCGTCAGTCATCTGGCCACTCCGGCGATCACCGGAGAGCTTTTCCAGAGTGATGACTGATGAGTTCTTTGAGGGTGTCGGTTTGTACAAGTATAACCAACCACCGATCCTTATATTGGGCGCTCACCACTCACCAGTTGGAATCAAGAATCAGGTGCGTTGCTGCTGATGCCCACAGAGACGGGGGTAGGGCATCAGGTTCTCCAAATCTCACCGGATCAGGCATTGTTCTCGGACGTTTTTTTTTTTTCTCTTGGCGCAAGGTGGAATGATATATTTCAGCACAGACAAATGGGGAGCATATTCAGATTACTGAAGAAGGGACATCCCCTGCAATTACAAATGCACCATTTCCATTTCACATGAGCCGCTGCACTACTGGGTTTCATTCGGTTAGGTTTGTTGGAAAGTTGAATCTTCAGGTTTCATTCAGTTTTCTAATGCTCACTTTTCTAATGCTGACGGAAGATTCATGCCGGGGATCCAGCTCCAAGACTGCTCGCCTCCTTCCTGTCACTCATTGTTTCAACAACAGCTGCCATATCAGCGAGTTGAGGTATGCTAAAGATGAAATCCCATTTCTGAAGTTGACATATTGCATAATACTATAGGATGGTTATTTGAAGATTTGTAATGTACATTTCCTACAAAGAAATGCACTGACAACATTCTGCGGTGGCAGAAAATCATCTCTACATTTGTTACAGAAATTCATACAAAGTGATAGCACTTAGTTGACTTAAACTGGAAACTAGAGACCACCGAAACATGCTTCATCTGAAACCAATCTATGCAGCTAGCCTCCCTTCGGAGCTGTCGCAGCTAGAATCTCTTCAGTCCTATGCACCAAAATTGATCATGAAACCCTTGAATCATATCCCACTTCTTGCGGACAACTGCACATGACATACATTTTCAACCTTTCTGCTTCCTATGCGTCGTACTTGCAAAGGTTCTCAAATCCCATGTACTCGTGTCGTGCAATCTTGTGAACCATATTAGAGACACCAACCCCGCCTGCAGGTTGAAAAGAGGATTATTTAGGTAACATGGTCCAGAGAGTGGGATTTTATAAAAATTCCAATCAGGTGTAGAGAACGGTACCAAGAGAAAGCGCGCTGACAAAGATCATGAAAGCCAGTATGAAGATGATAAGCGATGCCCGACCTAACCAGTTAATCAACTTCCTCACCGCATGCTGGCCAATGATGGCAGCAACAAATGCCACAATGGTGAAATAAAGAGCTGAAGAAATGTCCAAGGAATCAAGTCAAATATGTGTATCACTGTTAGAACAGAAATATTGCATGATCGTGAAAGAACAGCTTATACCATAAGGCACTGGAAACCGGTCCAAGAGGTAGTATTCAACAACCGACATGGAAGATGAGAACATCATTGCAAAGGTAGCTGTAGCACTTGAAACCTATCATAGAATCAGATATGGAGGTGTTTCAGTGTCAATGCATGATTTGAGCAGACATTAAAACAGTAGGGAAGCAGTGTACCTGGGGAGGGATGCCAAGCTCCAAGAACAGTGGCCCCATGATGAAGCCACCCCCGAGACCTAGGAGTCCACCGACTAGTCCTGCAGCTATACCGAATAGACCGTATACAACTACCTGATGAAATTTCATGGTAGTTTGTTCACTTCCCTTCGATGATAACACCCTCTTCCCGCTCATCAGCCCAAATCCTTCATACAGTGTCACTCCTACTGACACTGGAACCTATGTCCAACCAGCAGAAAGATTTAATCATGTTGTGCTTGATACATGGGTGCGTGGCCAATATTGTAAATTTGTAACCACACACTAATTTTTATATTCTAACATGTCATACCTGGAGAAGGTTCAAGACCCAGTACCATGGGGAGCAAGTAGCAGTGTAATTCTGAAACAGGAAAGAACATTGGTGTTAAAATTTTCCTGTTGAGAACGCCCAAAGAAACTAGAAAATACAAATTTACACAATATCCACTGAATATTAGACGAGGGTGATGTCAACATCTAAATTTTAGAATGTAACTTTCATGCAGAAATCCTCACCTTTGTGACCTGAAGAACAAGGAATGCCACCCACACAAATGAAAGAAGACCAACCTCCTTCCAGTGAATGTTCTTTAGAAGTGATGGCTGAAACAATGGAAACATTCTAGATTAAAATCCTTATAACTACAGTTTCAAAAGAGTGCAGCTGGGTATAGATTTTTACCGCCTCATCTGATGAGAGGGCTTTTTTGTCTGCTGCCGCACCTGGTCCAGTAGGAAGTGGTGCATACTCTGTATTTGTGACAGGTGAAAAAAAGGTAAGGAATAGATTCTGTGCTTGTGACAGATGAGCACATTTATTTCTTTCTCTCTTACCTGCAGTTTGCTCCAAATGTTTCGCAGCCTCCTGGAAGAAAAGAAGTTATCACATTACTATATCATAAGACGTAAAAAATTTGTAAGGCAAAGCCTCATTGTTAACAAAGGAGACAAGGAAATCACAAAAGATCACCCTTTGGATTATTGTCTCTTTCTTCCATGTCTCAATGCCCTTCAGAAAGGCTTTTGTGGATGTACCTATTTAACAATTTTGAATTTGTAAGGTCATTCATGAACAATAGGTGAGTTATTTCATAGTTTTGAGAACTATAGTACAAGATAAGCACCTAGGAAAAGAATTATCAGGAGAACTGTGACCAGCCAGTCAGGGAATATAACATTAAAAATAACACCAATGCTGATCCCAAGCATTAGCATAGGCTGAATGAGCACAGCTAGGTCATAATCGATCACCGGCATGTCCAAAGTCGGATGTTTTAGCTTCAGATTGTAGTAAACAGTTGAAACAGAGGCTCCCATAATCATACCTGTCCCAAAGAGTAAAACATCCCAATTAAAGTAGTAAAAAAATGATGATCTACAAACAAATGCTTTTATTATAGAACATTGTTATATTTTGTATAGATGCATAGAAATTTGGTAAGAATATTTTTCTTTGAATCTCACAGAAAATAATGTAAACCAACCCTACAAAGGACAGATAGATAATTAGGTATTAACAAAAAAGAGGTCCAAATAATCATGTCTTTAGACCTGATAATAATAATGGAACATCAAAAAATTAAGTTTGCAAGTAAAAGGCAATATCCAACAAGCAAGGTGCATGCGTGCATATGGGCAACACAGTATTCGTATTCTGGAGTAGTTTAGAACCCAATGCAGTATCCTTGTACCTCTCATCCATATGTTGTATTTTCTATTCCTTTTGTACAACTTTTGGCCTTTATAGCTCCCTTTTCTATGCATGAGATGAGGTCTACATTGTTCTGAAAATTAAGTATTATACTTCCAAGAAAGGTAGAAAGATGATGAGGTCTACATTGTGCTGATAATTAAGTATTATACTTCCAACAAAGGTAGAAAGATGTATTCTGTCGACACATGAATCTATTAATTATCAATCATCACAGGAACCTGCATGGCATAAAAAGAACTACTGAAAAGAATAGCAGCAACTACTGCTTTCATCAGGATTATAATTAAACGATCCCAATTAGCCAAAGGCTCGCTTTCCAGGAGTATACTACAACAGCAACAGGACAGATACCAGATGAGAAAAGATAACCAGATGAAGACAACATACTTTTAATAAATAATAAAATCAACCAACAAAGGAAAGAATACAGTTTTTTAACAAAATTATTTGGAGACATAAATATTCGTATTTTACTACAAATTAAATCGATTGCGACAATTAATTAGGGACAGTGAACACTGAATCAACCAACAAAGGAAAGAATACACTAATTAAGCTCTACGAATCGATTGTGGACAGTGCACTGTTGCTTTCGGAGCATGCACACAAGAGGAAAGATCCAGAGGAAGCAGTTAGATCCTCACACTTTGATATCGCAGTAGATGATTTTGGGTCAAACCCAATGATGAGTGTCAGCATCGGCACAAAGATCCCACCGCCACCAACTCCTCCAACGCTCCCGAATGCCGCACCGAAGAATCCGATCAGTGAGCCTAGCACAATTTGCCACCCTAATTTCATTGGCTGCAGAAAGCAACCCAGCAAGATTCACCAAGTGAAAACATTAAACATCATGTCTTAAAAGCAGTAAAGAATAATAACTATTGAAAAGTACAGGTCGGATCGGACCACGACAGTGCTGTAGGCCATCTCAAATTCAATAGGGTATATCTCAGTTCTATGTGCATGATACAAACTGGATTCTATGATAAATCCAGAGCAGATGAGCTCTGACATTAGGAGCCTACCAAACATACCCAACATTCTAACTTTGTACTTAACCCAAGCAAAACTGTTAAACTAGCAACTGAGCTCTGGTAAAACAAACAAACAAAATGCTCTTTCCGTCAAAAGAACCCCCAAAAAAAAACCAAAGAAACGCTGGGGGGGAAAAAACGAAGCAGTCAGTAATTACCGGCCACACGTGCTGGTACGAGTTGCCGTCGCTCCTCCACATCAGATTGGCCACCATCCGGAACAGGCTCATCTCCTCCTCCGGCGCCACCGCGGCGCCACCCAGCGACAGACGCCGGTCGGCAGCGACGGCGGGCCGCCGCCGCTGCCGCGAACGCGACGGCCAGCGCGGCCACGGCGTGGCACTTCCTCCCCATTGCTTGTCGGCACCACCAGCTGAAGGCAGCACCGGTGCTGTTCCCAAGAACCGGAGAGAATCCAAGGAAGATTGGAAGCTCGGCTTTTGATACAGGGGCCTCGGAAATCACGGGATTGAACGAGTTCTTGCGGTTTCGGGCTGGGAAACCTGCAAAGGGCGAAACTTTTCTGGGATCCCGGCCGGGTGGTTTTCTTGGAAGATTGGGGTGCACAGGACGTGCAAATTAAAACTGTAGAAATGGCAGTGGTGATTGAACCTGCAGCAAGAGGGATATAGGGAGACGACAATGGGGGAGAGGAATGGAATTGGGATGTGTGTGCGGCGGTGTGGAGAGGAGGAGCGGCAGGGGCGTGTGACCTTTGAAGACGGGAACTCGGTAAGGCGATGCCGAGCTCGGTGCCACTGCCAAATTTAGAAGAGGGACCTTTTTCTGTTTTGGCCTCTGTACAATCTCATATTTCTCGAGCTGGACTGGACGCTTTGCTTTTCCTTTTTCTTCTTCTTTTATTTATTTTATTGCGTGGTTGGAGAGGTTTTCTTTTCTTGTTTTGTTTGTGTGTTTTCCTCGCGCAGAACGGCGGCAAAACGTGTGATACAGCAAAATACTCCACTTCAAATCTTTCTCAAATACATTTGTGGCTCTGCTGATTGCAGCTGCAGCTGCAGCTCCATGTCCGTACAGTAATGTAGCAGATGCTGTATAGTTGCTATAGCTCAATTTAACTGGCTGGTCATTTAAGCCGGATAGTAAGATAAATCGGCTGATTTGAAGTTAGAGAATGGCTGATAAGCCTGGTTTATAAGACAAGAGAACATGATGTTTTCTAATTTCTGATTCCGATTTTGGGAAAAAAAAATTCCCCTTCCTAAAATGTCAAAAAACTTGTGTCACGTTTGGGACGTAATTAACGTAACAGCAAAGTTAATGATCCACCACATTGCCTCTAGGCGTAGGTTGAATGAATAAATATATTGCAGCTTGTGGTGTCCCAGTCCAACGCGATGGTAATAATATTTCAAATTCCATAGGAATCGTATGACTTTGATTTGAAAAATCACACCATGTCAGCTCCTCACAAAATTACTCTTTTATTAAGCAACATCCTGATCACAGTTGTCTTGTAACAGTAAAAGTTGTGGGCTCAAACAACCAACAACGCTGGGGGTCCAAGAAACATTCAGATAGCAGTTGTTTAATAAATTTTCCCGATCAAAATTCCAGGAACAACAATAGCATGCCGTGTTGGGATTTGCATGATTCTTATTTTATTACTAATAAATATTTTTTTAAAAATTCTCGTAGCCTACACGTCCGTTTATTAGCTGAAACAATATATTTGAGAAATACAAAACTCATAATTGATTGCAACGACATGTTAAAAATCTAACATTAAAAACACAAGAGGTGGAAAGTAGTAGCATTTTAACAGAAATTATATTTTTACACTATTGGCCCACTTGAGCATCTTCAGGAGATTAGCCAAATCATTTTTAAAGGTAAATTTGGCTAGTTTTAATTTTCATCCCACCTTATTCGTTGTCTACTTTTAGATAGCCCATCTCACTAGTCATTTAGCTTCTTG